>JAZAVJ010000036.1:0-216251 GCA_037954315.1 Neonectria punicea | reverse complement strand
TTTACCTTCTTTACCTCTAGCTAGAAGTATAAGGTCTAAGGTATACTAAGTATAATATATAGCCTATTATACTATTTATAAATATAGTATATATTCTAAGTATATATAAAGTTAGCAAGCTCTTCTTATATAACTAGTATAAAGAGGTAGAGTATTATAATATAGTTAGATAGGGAGTTATTTAAGAATTAGCTAGCTATAATAATCTTACTAAAGTAATCCTAGTACTAGGTTAATATATAAGTAAATAGAGTAATATAGTTATATACCCACTAGAACTTAGCCCTACCTTTACTTAATCAAAGCTACTAACTCTTAATCTTCTTATTATACATACTTTTACTATAGATCTAGTAATTACTAAAGTATATATCTTAGATTAAATTATCCTATATATAAATATACATTTTTAAAAGGTAATAATATACCCTAGCTATAAGAATTATCTCCTTACTATAGTTAGACTAGATAATATTTAGTATAGTCTCTTATTAAGAGAGGATATTAAGATACTACTTAATAATACTTTATAATATACTAAATAATATCCCTATATAGAATTATATAATAAACTATAAGTATATATTAATTAAAGTATAAATCTTAAACCTTTAGGCCTTTAATTTATTATATATATTAAGAGACTAAATAAAGTTAAGGCTTAGAGTAGTCTATCTAGTTTAGTAATATTATATTATATTCTACTATTTAGTAATATTTATAAAGGAAAAGTTATAAAAGTATAAGTAAAGGGCTTAGTAGCTTAAGATATATTAATTCTAGTGAATATATATATAGAGATATATATAACTATAGGTTTTAAGCTTAGTATATAATTTAGCCTTATCTTTAAAGAAATAGCGCAATTTAATTATATATTCCTATAGTATCTCTAGGGTTTAATACTACTAAAGCTTAAGCTCTTACTAAATATATATAAGGCTACTCTTTATAATAATAAACCCTTTAGAATATAATTATAAAAGTATAAAGTAATTATTTAAGACCTTATTATAAAATAAGTTTTTAATTTACTTATATAAATATTTAGAGTCTTATATAGCTTACTATATAGAAGTATTCTATTATTATAAGTAATAATAAAGTATTATATAGCTTATAATAATATAGAAGTTAGTATTAAGGCACTAGATAATTTATTATATAGGGAGGTTATTATTAGCTTTTTATTATTAGATCTAAAAGCAAAATATAAATAAGTTAGTTAAAGGGTAGCCTATTAGTATATTAAGTAAGGTATAACTATATATTATAATATAGTATTAATAATAATAAAAGGAAAGAATAACTCTAAGTATAGTTTTTTATTAATATTAACTATATAAGAAAAAAAAGGTTAGGGAAAATAGGGTATATATATAGTAATATTATACTAATTAGTAAAATATAAAATAGGGTTAAGTTAGTATATTAAATATTATAATATAAAAAAAAAATCTTAAGTAAAAAAAATTTAAATTAAATTATTAAATAAGTATCTTTTTTCCTCTATATACCCTTATATAGTAATAAATATAAAGATATTTTATATTACTATAAAAAGCATAAAACTTAGACTCTTTTCTATATAATATAGATTATTCTTTTTAAAAAAAAAGATAAAAGAATAAATAGGCTAAAGGAAGAGTTAGTATAAGTATATATAAAAGTATATAGGATAGAATAATACCTTAAGACCTTTTATACTTCTTCTTCTTATAACTAGTAGCCTTAGAAAAAATCTTTATAAGTCTTAAGTATATCTTATAATTAATACCTTTAAATAAGTCTATATTATTACTTTTAGACCCCTTATTATTATTATTACTAGCCTTATACTTATACCTATAAGCTAAAATTAAATTAATATAAAAAGTCTAAATACTATTATATTATAGAATATATACTTATAAAAGAGTAGGTAGCTCTAGACTAATTCTAGTTATAGTTTCTATATAAAGTAGTACTAAGAGTAATAATATAGCCCTTAAGGGCCTTATTATTCTTTATATACTTTAGGTAGGCCTTTATAATAGGTTATTTAATACTATAGAGGTATTAGAGTATTATATTATAATTCTAGCTACTATTAAAGTTTATTATATAAGGGGTTTTAGCTAACTTCTTAATATCCTTCTTTATATAAATATAAAGTAAGTATAAGTTTTAATATAGGTTAGTATATAGCTATATAGAATAATAAGGGATAATAATAATACCTTAGTTAGGATAATAGACTCTTAGCCCTTTATAGTACTACCCTTTAGTATATTTATAAAAGCCTAGATAGTAAGCTTTAAGTTTAATATTAGTATATTATTATAATATAGGAAAGTATAGGTCTAAAAGTTAAGAAGGATTTCTAAGAGTAAGGTAAATATATACTTATTAAAATCCTTATATATTACCTTATTTAGGTCTATATTAGGCTAAGAGGGTAAGGACTTAGGGGTTAGAGTCTTCTAGCTCTTTAAGGTCCTACCCTTACTAACTATTATAATTATAATTAGTTTAAAGGTAAGTATATAGGGATATATAGTTTTAAAATACTTTATTTAGTAGTATATAAAAGGAAGGAAATAATATATTCTTATAGTAAATATTAGCTTATTAAAGTATATAATTATAAAAACTTAATATTATAAGGTTATAATATTATATACTCTAAAATAATACCTATAGCTATAAGAATCTATAAGAAATTAAATTATAATATAAAATTTATAGCTATAATATTATTTAAAACTAGAATAAGGGGATTCTAACCTTCTAATATATAATTAAGGAAGGAAGAAGAAAAGGAAGAGAAGCTAGCAGTATTAAGGGAAGGAAATCGTAGTAGGGTATAGACCTTAGAGCGAGTGCATATAACCCTACATTACCTTAGCACTGCTTATTAAGCATATTCAACTAAAATATATAATGCAAAATGGGGTCCTAGGGTACCGTACGGGAGGGTGCCCACATCAAAAAATAATTTTGGGACATCGGTCCCTATGGCCTTCCGTAGAAGTTCCACCGCACGTGATAATTTACTTGGCCTGATTCTCGCCGGGATTGGTAGGCATAATTTCCTCGAAAAAGTCATTCTACGATTGCCCGTGTTTCTCAGTAAACGGCAATACCCAACGCGCCGGTTGCAAAGCCAGATGACATGTAGACGTGGCATTTGTGACTATAGTTGCCAAAGTGTCATATGTGGGTGGCTTCAGGTTAGAGTTTGCTTCAAATTGGTTTATAAAATAGGGCTAAACATATGCAACAAATAATAGCAATAAAAGAAGAAACGAAAAGAACTTCAATGTCGAGAAACAAAGGGACCAGGAGACAAACGCTCCTGCCATCACGCCCTTAAAAGATCGAACACTCTATGCGACGACACAACACCAGCACGTGGCCGGGCTTTTGGCACCACACGACACATTGAACAATGCCATTTGCGGGTAAGGACATAAAATATGTTGTTGCGTCGAATTGTCCGGCCTGGTGACCACGACAGCGGAAGACTCTGGTTCTGTTCAATCCTCAACCCAATATCGCAGCTGAGCGAAGAGACCTTCCGGTTGGCCTCCGTTACCTCCCCAGCAGTGCTCAAGGCTGGGCACGCGGTAGTACTTATAGAAAGACGTAATATTACCGATAAAGTCAGACACCTCCTTATAATAGTGGAGAGTGCCTCCCGGGGATATGCTCTGGTCAGCCTGATATCATTAGCTTATCTCATCGTATTATCAGTGAGGAGCGTGGCTTTACCAGTCCATGATAGGTAATCATTTTACCGCCAGCGTCTCTGAAGTCTCGCAGGTCTACTTCGTTGGTCTGAAGGTTGGACGCGAATACTTGCTTGACCGCTCGATAAATGGTGTCGAAATCACGGTGTGTCGCGTTTGTGATTGCGGATGCGGCATCCTTCTTGAGCAACGCCTTGTAGGCAAAGTCGACGCTTCCTTGGCCACCGCTCGTGCAGACGTTGCCGGTACAGTTTGTTGGGGCAATCGTATTAAGGTAGCTACCGATCTCATAGCGTTGGTAGATAGACTTGCCATTGGAGAACCGAGGCCCTCTCCACGTAGCGTTGGCGACTGCGGCAGCGGCTGTGCTAATCTTGGCCTGCGAGTTTGTGCTAGAACACTTGAACGATTTGCCAACATACTCAAAGGGATCAAACGGCTCACGACACATATCAGGGTCGCTGATAAGGCCACCTTCGACACTATCCAGACCGTCACAACGGAGATAGCGACCACCGTCAGCGCATCAAGCTCACAGTCGCGGGGGAACTGCTGCGTCGACTCCATGTAGAAGACAGGCCAGATTGAGTTGATGTAGAACTCGGCCCAGTTGATTGCCGGCGAAGCTGCGATGATGCCGTCATACGCAGAAGGGTAGGTAGTCACTAGGTCATCATGAAGAGTGTGAATATGCTAGATGATTGCTGTACCACTGGAAGCATCGACCACGTACCCTTGCTACATTGTGTCTCTCTGAACTATCCACGGGACTCGCTAGACTGCTGTACTACACTAACACATGCAACCTCCTGTTTTCGGCCTGTATGCAGTACGAATGTCCTATCTCCTTTCATATTCTAAGGTGTGCCAGGCTTCAAATGTCCCATATATATGTTCATTTATGTGGTGCTAGCAAACAGCTGGCAAGTCATCATCGCATCGCTGGCCTATCTGCTGCTTAGGCCAGCAAGTCCACGCCATTTGTAGATTTGTCGTATTCTAATACGACCCCGACATTTCGGGCAATTTTTTTTAGCGCCGGAGCTATTTGCACGGCTTCATAGTCATTAGCTACAGCATGTACTGTGTGACAAGCCTTTGACTACGGTACCCTCGAGAGACCCCGGTAGCTTCAATTACCCAGTCTAGGTTTGTCGTTTCTATTCCACGTCCCCTATGACGTCTCATGTCACAACAGTGTATATATATCTCGGAACTTTGGATCACTCGTTGCCATGATGCAGTGTAACCAGACATGGCATCCCTCTCAGCCGCAAGCCGCTGCGCAACGTCGACATTCTCGACCCCCACGTTACTTGGAGCCGAGTTTCTCCTCCTCGAAGCAAATCTCGTCACCAACTATAACTTCGACGTCCCAACCGGATGGACGAAGCTTAATATCACTCATGTCTTAACTCCGTTCACTCCAAATGGTTTCCCGGTCTCGATTCAGCCGGCTCCATCGTCGACTTACGAAGCCGTGCTCATTTTAGGAGCATTGCTTTTAAGTCTCCGAGGGCAGCTTGACTACATCGACGTCAAGCAGGATGTTGACCCACAGCTTGTAATGTGGATGTACTTTGGCAAAGGAGGGGGGCGCTTTTTAGCCAGAAAAATCTGCAAGTTTGCCGAAACTGAGCGGTGGGAATCGGCCAACTTCTTCCCCATAGTTAGGGTATCAGGATAGGATAGCTGGGAATGGAGGCCGTTCAAAGCTTGGGCTATCTGCATTCTGAGAGGGAGGTGGCTGGCAAGAGCAAATTGCCAGACATGTTTGTAAACGAGTCGAGAGGCTTCGCGGGAGGCAGGATTTCGGTTGATTCATCGATCTGATCGGCGTCGATGCTAGAAGGTAGCTCGCAGTCGTAATCCTGAGCCGATACCAAGGGAACCGTCCTGCTGTCGATGGCAGACTGCACCGTGAGCTCCAAGACAGTCAGCCAGAGGCGTCTCCTGACTTCGGCTTCTAGCACTGGAACGCAGGACAGCAACGAAGGCTCTCGGTGAAGTCCAATCGCCATTGCCGCCCGGAGCAGCAGGCAATGATTCTGCAGCCCCTTGACGTTAAGATGACGCTTCTCAAGCGGTCCGCCGATGCGCATCTAAACCGCGTGTACCCAGTGCCAGGCTGAGTGTTCGTAAAAGGCGCGTGGGTCATCGAAGTCGCGATGGAAATAGCTACCGATGGAGAGAACTAAGAGCAGCGTGATAACAAAGGTCTCGCTAGCAGGTAGCTGGTTCTGCCAGTGTGATTCATACACGCGCTCAAATATCGGCCGATGCAGTACTCGGAAGACGGGTTCAAAAGTGCGGAAATATGCCAAGATCAAGACGTCGCACTTCTCTCGCGGAGAGATGTACTCGCGCAAGCCGAAAGGGATGGACTGGGCTCTGGGGCGGTCTGACTTGCTTGCACGATTCCGTCAGATGTAGCAGGTCCGATGATCCGTCGGAATCTCCTCCAAATACTG
The DNA here is from genome assembly GCA_037954315.1 of Neonectria punicea. Taxonomy (NCBI): domain Eukaryota; kingdom Fungi; phylum Ascomycota; class Sordariomycetes; order Hypocreales; family Nectriaceae; genus Neonectria; species Neonectria punicea. The sequence continues at coordinate 210,049 of JAZAVJ010000036.1, read as the reverse complement.
CTCGAATAGAAACGCAAAGAGACTGCTCAAACTAGCCATGTGTCAGTGTCAGCCTGGGCTCATGAGCAGCCACCAATGATGAGAACTTGCCGGTATGACACTGTTGTACCAATGGCTCTGGCCTAGAAGCCTAGTTTTCGTGAAACATCCCTTGAGGTCAGGAGTTGAACGTGGCTGACTTGGTATGCTAGGGCTCGTCGAGCCGAACGCGGCATTAACACGACAGCTGCTGCTCTAGTCCGCCATGGGAGACTTGATGGGGCCAGCTGAGTCGCCGCGGCCGGTTGAGATAGTTAGTGACGCGCAGGAAACAAGGTGAGCAGCCACAGGCGGGCGAGTGTAGACCGGCTAGCCGCACGCGAGCTCTCCGCTCGTAGCTGCATGTCTCGGAGTGCCCGCCGGCGGTCGATATTCGCATGTGACGTGATGAGATACGCATCGAGAACAAGGCTTTCTTTTGTCGCAGCCGACCTTCCGGCGACGATACTCGATGCAAGCCACAGAGTCGTCAGCGTTTACAGCTCGGGGCAAGAGTTGAGCCTTGCTCTGTAAGCTAGCCACTCATAGCCGCGGGTGTATAGACTATCCTGCAGCAGTATAGCAGTCATGGTGATGCTGCTGTGGACGGTAGGGCTCCAATTTGATTCCCTCTTAGTATTCATCTCGTGTCGCCTAGATGACGCGATCAGATAAGATCGTAGAAAAAGATCATCTCCAGGCCCATGCATTCGGCGCGGACCAAGTCAAGACCCGAGAGCTTGGTCGGCTTCGCGAGACACTTCGTAGGAAACATCTCGTATTCCGTCATATTCCGGAACGCCCGATGCTCGATTTACCATCTCGCCAGTCACTACCTACCCTAGGCAAAAACAAAACAAGCCGGGACTCGGATTAGCATCACGACCTTCATGTTAGTGACTTGATTTCAATATAACTCCCTTAGCTAGACTAATGAGACACCGAATAAAAGATTGAGGAGAGACTTCTTCCACCAGAGCGCAGCTTCCTACACCGTTAGAGTGAACCCACGGTTCGCGTCTTCCAAGGCTATGAAATGCCGAGATAGCTTTTGCCGCCTTGGCTCCAATGGTCAGTCAGTAACTTGCCTTTTCGGCCTCGAATCGGGAAGCTGGTGTATGTTCTGTTGATGGCGTCGAATCCAGTTGAAAAGAAAATGACGTCAAGGTCATAGGCCGTCCCGTCCTCCATCTTCATAGTAATTTTGAGGGTTGTTTCTTTTGGTCCAGATTTTTATTGATCTTCAACAAGCGAAACTCCCGATTACTTTACGTTACAACTCGGTACCTTGCCAGCGCCCTATCTAGCCCAAATTCAATAGCTGAAGATCCCTTTCCGGAGTCCCTGTAGAACTTATCCAATGATTCCAAAAGCGTGAGGACCTTCACCTGAGAAGGGTCGTCTGGCTCGCTATCGTACTTGGACAAGACAAGGATGGAGTAAGCTAGACAATTTAGATAAAACTCGGGCGCTTCGTCTTTGGCGATATTGGTAAGGGAGAGGAATGATCGAAGGAGGCCTTGAGCAGACTCGTACAGAGTCGTTTCCGCTTCGCTTAGTGACGGAAAGTGGTCCACCTCTTCATAATCTGAGCGGAGAACGGGATTTAGCAAGTCCGAGTCCACAGCCTCTTTCCTAGCCTCAACTGTTCGGCGTGCGAGGAGGAGCTCAACAGCCGCGTAGCCCAGTTTCAACATGCCAGAGGTTGGAAAGTCTAAGCGATCGGGCTCGTTAGCACCTCTCAGTGTTCATGAGGCAAAACTCACTGAGCAGGTGACCCCATTCGGCCTTCCACGCCGCCAGATATGTTGAGCTACTATCACAAGAAAGGCAATGGCCTGTGGCATATTGATTGTGAACTCCGATGAAAAGCTTCACTTCAGCAACAAGCATTCCATCACGTAAAGTTGCCTGCTGGAAGTTAAGAAGGAGCCGACACTGCTCGAGATACGATGGAGGCACCGTGGGCGGTCGTCCTGCGTTCGCCCCCCAGCTATAAAGTCATATCTGAGCATACAATTGATAAGCAAAAGAGTAGGGGAGATAGAGACTGACTGTAGATTTACTAGACAGATATGTACCCAAAGGCGGATCGCACGATGATCGGATGGCGTAGCTAGGTCCGTTTCAATTCTGGTGGTGATGTCTGAAAAGTTCAGACTGAGCATTGCCTGTTGAGCACAGTGGCCGCTAAGTACCCAGCTGTCAATGTACTCAGGGCCGCGCTACCAAGGGATATTAATTCTCAATTACAAACGAAGTATGGAAGCAGTTGCACTGACCGTGGGCGATGATGCGAACATGGCCATGATGAGAATACCAGTCAGCTCCGTCACCGGCAGAGGCGTCACGAGCATCAAGTCGCCAAGCATTTGACGGACGATCTCATAGACCTCTCTGTGGAGAGCAGAGCTCCCGGCTCCTACACCGTTTGTCCATCTGACACCGGTGAGGCAGCAAACGGCGTGCAAGAAGGGCGAGACAATTCGGAGCTCTCCTCCCGAGCATAGGTCTCTTTCGTCATTAAGGGGCAGCGTCTGTTGGAGTCCACGAACGGAGCTGTGGCAGGAGATCAGCTGCGAACTGATCCGAGTTTGTGACATGCCTCACGTCGCTACAAGCTCTCGGGCAACGCTCTCGTCGAGCACGCCCATGGAAACAAGGTCTCCGCTGCGTTCAAACGTCCTACGTTGACCCCCATGTAATTGTCGGCCAACCTTGCGGATTACCTCTGCCGGAGATGCGGAAACTCTTTGGTCAACAGGGCCAACAGCATCGTGTTGTTGCCTTTGAGGGTAGCTTTGGTCGGAGTCAGATCTCGCTTGCTGTTGTCTCTCACCAATCAAGGAAGGGTCAGATCGCGGACTTGCGGATTCTGTCATGGATGTCCGAAAGTCATCAAATGTGGAAGACCTATTGGGCTTGAGTAAGCCCACGGCAACGGTAAAGAACATGCCATTTACCTTGTTTCGGTCCGAGAACTAGAAGCAGGAGTGGCCTGCAACGCTGACGAGGCCGGTGCGCTCTTAGACTTTGAGCAAGACAGTCTGAGAAGAAAGAACCGTCAGCACCGATGTTTCTGAGCGGGACTGTGGCACGCACTGGAGATGGCGACATCGGAGACAGGTGTCATGCCCGTTTTCCACGACACAGCGGCATTTCAGTCTACGGCAAGTCTCGCACGACAAGATGCGTCGCCGCCTTCTCCGGATCTGTTCCATCGAGTGCCGAGGACGATGGGGAAGGACAGGGCGTCTGTTTGGGGGCCGGAGTAAGGAAATTGAGGAGGGAGTGCCATGGAGATAAGAACTTAGTCGGAGATGGACGGAGATCGGCGCAGGAGATACGGTTCGGGTTGACGCTAAGATACTTCGGCGTGAACAATCGCCGGCGGTCACCGGCGGAGATAAGAATGCCTGGCACAGTGCTTTTAGAGTCTAGCCCGGCAATTAGAAGGACGAGCTCAAGGGACTATCTATATATGTGCACAGCCAGCTAGTGCCCAGGTCGGTCCAGCTCCGGGATTCTGTGATTACAACACGCACAAATTGTACACCATGTCGACCACCGCAATGAGTGCGTCTTCAGCTTCATCTCATGGGTACAAGAAACTCATCTTGAGATCCTACGAGGGCTACACCTATCGTGATGTCTCAGACCACCCAGCGCGCGACTGCACGGATGATGAGGTGCCCATCGTTGACTTGTCTGGCATGTTTGGAGACTTGGAGGCCCGCAAGGCTGTTGCACAGTCCCTCTTGAAAGCCGCCGAAACGAGCGGGTTCTTTTACATCAAAAACCACGGCATTGACGAGAATGTTCTTCTTGGGGCGCACCATAAAGCCAGAGAGTAGGTGCCTCATCCGCTCGAATGACGCCAGTATGTTAACGTCGCCAGATTCTTCCGACTCCCTGTTGAGCAGAAGCAGAAGCTCTCTACGACAGAGTCCTCGTACGGTTATCAAGGCCTTCGCTCGCGACAAGTCAATCCTTCCGAGGGCAAAGGTACGGGCGTCCTCTCTTGCTAAAGTCAGGCTCTAATGGGTATGTTAGACAGAAAAGAGGTTTTCAACTTCCATTACGAGCCCCAGTTCGATCCCGTCCACAAGGACCAACTCTCCGAAGTTCCTGCACGTGTCCGAAAACACATCCCCAACGACTTCTCAGCTATCTGGCAGCCGAATGGAGTGGAAGGTTTCAAAGAGGAGGTATTGGCGTATTGGCAGGCCTGTTTGTCTACCGCCCGTGAGCTTATCCGCCTCGTTTCCCTCGCGCTGGATCTCCCTGAAGATTACTTCGACCGCTATACGACTTACCCCGGGGGTGATTTTGGTCTGGTCTTCTACCCCGGCCATGGCGACGAGCAGATTGAAAACCCTGATGAGGTCGGCATCGGTGCCCATACGGACTTGCAGATTCTGACTCTGCTCTGGCAAGATGAGCACAAGGGTCTGCAGGTGCTCAACTCTCAGAACGAGTGGATTTTTGCGCCACCCATTCCTGGAACCTTGGTGGTCAACATTGGCGACTTCTTGATGCGTCTGACGAATGACCGTCTCAAGTCAACGGTGCACCGTGTGATTCAACATGGGAGAGACGACCGTTACTCCATGCCATTCTTCTTCGGCTTCAACTTTGATGAGAAGATCGCTGTCGTCCCGACATGCACTGATGAGCGAAACCCGCCGAAATACGAACCCGCAACTTGTGGAGAGGTATGCGGATTTCCCACTGTGTTTGTGACTTTACTAATATGAATACTCGATAGTTGATTGCGAAGCGTTTGGCTCTGGGGAACCAGCCTGTTAAGTCGAGCTGAGTAGGCCTGTGGTGTAGATGATACATAGAGATTGAGATATTATGAATTGAACTGTGCTTTATTACCGTACTACCCGTGGAGTGGAGTAGCTATCTATGCCATGTCGTATATAATGATACTTGCAGCCGTAAACACGGCTTAAGGGCAGTTGATTTTATGTTACAGTCTCGTTGAAGGGAAATGTTGTCAGCGATCTAACTAGTATATTCAACACAATAAACTAAACGTGTTCCCCTCTACTCTGCTCCTTATTCTACCTATGATATTCATATTCATCAGTCGTGGCTATTCTAGACACGGACAACGTGCCCCAGGACCAAGTGCTGCAGAAAAAGACAGCCACAATAGCGAAAGCAAGAATTTATTTTACAAGAGAAAGCGATCGAAAAAAGATAAGACGCTCTGACTTGGAGGAGTTGGTCAGTTTCGGGGTCCGGCGGCCACCGAGTGTCTCAGGTAGCGACGGCACGGGCAAGAGGCCGTGTCGCGGAGCCGGCAACGACCGCGTAAACGCAATCAAGCCGATCCGGTTATGATTATGGCGAGCGGAGCTAAAGGCTGCCGAGGAGACAGTGTTGCGATTAGGAATCGGCTATCTACCAAAGACCGCGAATGTCCACTTCCCCACAAACCGGAGATAGCAGTGCCGATAATCATGACAAGCACCCAGCAAGTGAAAAAGCGTACTACGGTATCTACTCTACGAGAGACCCGCTCTGATGTCAACACAGTATGTAGCTGAGAGGGATATAAAACCCATCAACACCAGAGTAGCGGAAATGGTCTGCAGAGGCATATTTGAGCAACCTTTCTACATCCTGTTATTCTCCGGCAACAACTTCGACTAGAAATGGCATCAAGCGTCAAAGAAAAAGTCACGGGAGGCATTGAAACAGGGGAAGATACCTTACCTGTCCAAATCTGCGACCTATACAGCCAGGAGCAGCCGACGGAATGGACGCCAGAGGAAGAGAAACGCCTGGTTCGCAAGTACGGGATATTGAAGCTCCCGTGACAGTATCGCCCAGCTGACATTGCCTTTTTTCTATACCTAGGATCGATCTACTTCTCATGCCTCTCCTTGTTACTGGGTTCTTCGCCCTTCAACTCAATCGCGGTAACATAGCATTTACACTTACGGACAGGTTCTTTCGCGACGCCGCCGTGACCCAGGATCAATTCAACATTGGCCAGCAGCTCCTGTCCGTCGGGATTATCCTCGTCGAAATCCCAAGCAACCTTGTTCTATACCGTCTCGGACCTTCGTTGTGGATAACTATACAAATCTTCGCCTGGAGTCTGGTATCTATCTTTCAGTCGTTCCAGAGAGGATTGGTAGCCCATTTGGTCACCCGTCTGCTCCTTAGTATCGCTATGGGAGGGTTCATCCCCGCGGGCTTGTACACTCTTACGATGTGGTACAAGATATCAGAGACAAGCACCCGCTTTTCCATCTTTTTCATGGGCAACTCTGTGGCCCGCGCAGTAAGTGGCTTGTTTTCGTACGGAATCCTCCAAATGCGCGGCGTTGCGGGCCTGTCTGGTTGGAGATGGCTCATGATTATCGACGGTATCCTGGCCGTGGCTACTGGAATATTGTTTGCGCTTGTCTTTCCTGGTACACCGACTTCGCCAAGAAGCCTTTGCCGCCTACGTTTCCTCACCGAAAGAGAGGCTTGGATTGCCGAACGTCGAGTGGTATTGGATGATCCTACCAAGAGTCAGAAACGGCGTTCTGTGTCCTGGGGCGACATCGCATCGACGCGTAAGAACTGGCCGATGTATCCTCATTTGGTCATTGCCCTGCTGGGTAACGCTCCTTCAAGCGCGATCGGCTCGTACGGGCCTACCATTATCAACAGCATGGGCTACGGTGCCTTGGCCTCCAACGCTCTTACTTCGGTTGGTTCATGGATCCAGTTGTTTCTGGGCCCAGTGTTTGGTGTATTGGCGTAAGTTTTACATAACCAGGCTGTATGGTAATGGGCTAATCTGTCTTGTAGAGATCGCACCCGGCGAAGGGGTTTGTCGATGCTTCTAGGCCTCAGCCTATGTTGGTTATTCACTGTATTGGCCCCGCTCCTTTCATTGAAGAGGCAATGCTAACCTGTGAAAGCTTGTGACACTTCTCATCCTAGATGTACAGGTCAAGGAAACTAGATACGCAATACTGACCTTGGCCCTAGCTGTCGTTGGTGTTTGGCGTAAGTCTTTGCGTTGTATCAGTGGAAATACATGCTGACATTGCCTTACTTAGACCCCATCAATGGATCTTGGATAGCGCTCAATACACGCAACGCCGAGGAGCGTAACGTGACAATGGCTATCTACATCATGATGGCAAACTGTTCCGGCATCGTAGGAGGTCAGCTCTTTCGTCAAGCTGATGGGCCTCTGTACCGAACTGGCTGGACAGTGTCAGTTGCTCTGCTTTCTACAACTGTGGTCGCCGGTATATTCGCGAACTGGCAGTACAGCTGGCTAAATCGTCGCCAAGCGAAGGAGAGCGAAGACAACGAAATCGGTGAGGCTGTGAGGAACTACAGCCTATAAATCCGGTGTCATGGTGTAACCTCCATGCTCCCACTACGCGCAATAAGTTACGGGGCCACCAATCTTTGTCTGCGAACCTTGTCTGCTCAACAGGCCTGATTACCGAGTGCGTTGGCAGGCATTCCTAAAACTAGACAGATCACGACGTCAAAATGCAGCAGCTCTTACACCTTGAATTCAATTAAAATGAGGACTAGGCCTAACTCACTGCCCTGTTTTAAACCTGAGATTCACACTGTCTAAAATGCTCGTTCAATCCGGTCACTGGTGAGAGACTCCCAGATGCTTAGGATGTCTGGGATGTTTGGGGCAATTAAAAATCGATGTTAAGAAGCTTGAATTACAAAATGCCCCTGGGTGTGGATGCAGATGGGAGAATGGGGAAGCTCAATGCAATCAGAGGCTACTGGTACAGACAGCGTCCCCTGGCTTCAAGAACTGTCGGGTTCCATGACGCGCTTGTCGTAACTAGATGTAGATCTTCGTGGCCGAGAGTCTGACTAGCGGGCCGCCCGTTGGTGACCGTGGCGGCGGCCACCCACCCTAAGTCTTTTATCGACAGCGTCAGCCGGCAATCGTCAATCAACTAGCTACGTACCTAACTCTAGGAGTCAGTTACTTTCTACTATAGGCATACATGGTGGTTGTGATTTGGAACCTACAGAGCGCATTTGCGTCATCTCTCAGCCAGCCTTCCTAGGCCCCTTTACCAGGACTCCAAGAGCAGAGTAGAATGAGGAGGGCAGAGGAAGGTAAATAGGCTATCGATACCACCACAACTATACGAGAATCAAAGCAAGATAAGCAAGATGAAGCCATGAATATGTGAAGCTGTGCATGTAGTCTTATTCTATAGGACTAAGAAAAATGTTGCTACACTTGCTAAAGTGGCAACGAGCGGTAAAACTCGATGACCGACCTTGGGCGCATCTCCCTGCTGCGCCCACGTCTTACATTCCCCATCTCTATTTCCCCAATCGACAATCGCAAAGCTCTTGATCGGAGCCGGTACTACCTGACACTGACCGCCCTCCTCAGTCTGACAGTCGGTCTCAAACCATGGATAGTCATCTGCATCGACGTTATCGCCGTCGACAATTTGCTGACAATCGTCGAATGCGTAGACATATAATACCCATGCGGCCGCATCTCCACTTTCGTCTTCCGTGGTCTTATTGAGTAGTTCGTATCGGATTTGAGAATAATTCGCCCTCGAGTCAAAGTCGTCGCGATTTTGCAAAAACCAATCGACGCCGGAAGATTTGTTGGCGAGAGGTTCCCAGGCTCTCTGAAAGCCTGTGTCGTTGGATTGGGAGAAAATGTCGGTGAGGTTGAAGCAGGTGAACTCTGCTGGTATGCTTGATGTCGTGAGGATAATTCCGTTTGAGGTGTTGTTGGTCTGGCAGGAGTCGTCCTGGCCGTTGGCAAAGAATGCTACGGTCAAGTTCCCGGCGCTTCAATTCAAATATTGTCAGTGGAGCGTCGATAAGACATGACGAAGTCTATTCTTACCCTCCCACGTCTTCTGCAGAGGCAGAAAGAAACAGAAATGAAAGCAAGGAGAGTTTCGGAAGTAACATGATGGCAAAGCGGGATTCGGCAAGGAGACTATCAGGGCATTCGTTGTTTGTTGTTCGAAGAGGTAATATACTGGTTCAAAGCAGCAAACAGGCGGTAACGGAGGGACAAGAAACGTTTTAAGTGTAAAAGGTCGAACAACTACGGATCACCGCAAGGGAACACTCTCTCAATCCTACATACGTCATTATCTGGACGTGTTTCGGGCGCAGTTGCAGATCCACGGATCAACCAACAGACTCCCAATCCCGGCGCTTGGCGTTACGCATATATCCAGGGTTCCCCGTCTCGCCCCCAAGTAAATCACACGAGCTAACCAGGCTTAAATGTAAGTCTATTCCTTATAAAGACGGCAAGGATTGCGCTTAGGATGCATTCCAGCGGCAAGGAGACGATCTTCTACAATCTGCGCTGTCATGCCAACTACAACCAACATGCCAATCAATTGTCGCTCCGCCGCACGACAATTTCAGGCACCCAAGCTCAGCCAACAAAACTACGAGCATCACGTCACCGTCTAAGGGAGCTTGCGCGTGTTCCGAGTTGAAATCAGAACTGTCCATATGGTGTTGCAGATAAAACGTCATAGTTAAGCATATACTGCTAAGGTCCTTATGTTTTTACCAACCAGAAGATGGACAGAGCATCAATTTCACACTTTAGGTGGTCAATCAAACTAATATGGGCCTACTAGCTATATACAGAATCCAGGCCAAAACATTTCTTCGGGTCCTCCATTATCCAGCCCGTTCTATCAGCCCCTCATTGTCGTCCCTTTGCCTACGATCCTGTTCAATGTCTCAGCGGTGTCTTGTGATAGCCTCAGACATGAGGAGAAATTCTTACCGTGGCACGCGACTTTTAGGGATAGATGGTTGACAGCCTTACACTGGCCTTTGCACACGCCCCATTTGTTGTCATTGTCTGCGTTCTCTCTGAGAAAACATGCGTCCTTGCACTCGGATGCTTTGATCATCGTCAGCTTTAACGTGCCGAATTCAAGTCAAATAGAAAGAATGCACATACGACTATCGTAAGTCTCCAGCTGTTCGGCCTCGCCGCCGTCTTCACACTCGGGGACATCGTTCTGCCGAGGCCCAAGTTGCGGAGCTGCAAGGGCGACCATAGTGGTGAAGGCGAGCAAGGCAAGCGAAAGCTTCATTTTCGTAAGAGCTCAGTAGTGTTGATAAAGTAAGTGAGCAGGAAGCTAGTTGATGACGGGCTGATGAGGATCAACGCAATGCTCAACTCCCGGTGGCTCTTCATTTGTATCTTCTGAATGCTTCCAAACGCATGAACGCTCTCGAGGCATTCCTCCTCTCATGCCAGTTGCATTCCTCCCCTCCATACTCAACTCTGAGAAGATCATTGTCAGATGATGTGTACGTCACTGTTGTTGGTTCTACCCAACTTTGTCCCCCACCTATGTCATCGCAACCTATTTAGAGGACTGGATGTAAGATATCGTTGACGATAAATGCCCCTCTGAGAGTATTGGTCGAGATGTAGCTTCGTAGGATTATGTGAGTCTCATCCTCCGCAGCCAGCTGTCAGAGTCAGGCGCCCAGAGTCCTGGATGATCATCCGGGGTTGTTGGTCAGAAGTCTTGAGATCGGCATCAGCAAGACAGGGATAGGGGCAGTGAAAGTTAAACCGTGATCAACCCTCTTAGGACCAACAACATTCTCCATCAGCCAATACAGTACTTCAGAATTGCGGAGAAGTCGTAAATCATGCCCAAGTTGTTCGATTCGCGAACGGGGCTCATGATCCTTCGAGTAACGCTAACGTCAACGTCAACTGTTGACTGAATTTGACCAAAATTCATAGGCTTACGAGGACTCAGCGCGTTGGCTATGCGAGGACCGATCTTGTCTGTATTAGTGTGTTTTTGACTCAATACGATGCAACAAAACCCAGCCGGGAAGGATCTCCGGGCCGAATCAACTTGGTACATGTGAGTAGCCTTGGTACAGCCAATTAGATCATTGCCGTCACATCTAATCTGAATGTCACATCAACGCGGGAGATCGGAGGACAGAAACGCCCGTCTGAAGGCGGCTGAAAGATCGCCCTGTCATCTGAGTGTAGGCTTTTACGTGATCGCTGCAAGGCCTGATGGGTATCCGGATGAGGGTTTGAAGATCTCTCCCGTGTTCCTTAGGAAGTTTGAAGGATTTAATGGCCGAGAAGCATAGCCCCTGCGTCCAACAAACGGCAAATCTCAAAGAAGGAATTGGATCCCGCTCGTATATCTGGTGCTCCGTTAGGCTTCGGAGCCGATCCCTCAGGTTGACGTCAGGCCACGAGCCATCATGTCGTATCACTCGACATAAGAAGAATGGCGGAAGTTATTGGTTACTATTCATTTCTCAAGCGATTATGACGTAGTAAGGCACTAACTTGCATGTACCTGAGTAGTCAACCTTAACTCCGTTAACATATCACGATACGGCGGACGAGATAGTCACACACTCTCCGTAAAAGTAATCAGTGTGCGAGTGGATCGTGGCGGTGCTGCTGTTGTTTCGACGAGGTGCTTTGAAGGAGCAGTATACTTGCGTTAATCGATCAGACTGAGTGGGTGACGCAGATGTCTATACTCTCAGCGCAAGGCATTGCTAAGGTCCGCAACAGGGAGAATTCAGTTAATCTAAGTAAGCAAGATGTCGAGTGAGGGCACGAGAAGTATAAAGAAGGGAGACCCAACCCAGTTTCATAGCTGAGTACCAGACAACCATCCTCGTCTCTATTGCTCATTACAACTGCTTGCCTGAACTTCTCTCCATCTACACCTCGCTTTAAACCATCAAGACACCCTGCACAAGTCCAAAATGGTCGACGCTATCGGCCTTGTCAGCGGAGTTCTCGGCATTGTTAGCTTCATACAGTCGCTCATCCCAGAGAATCCAACCGAGGGTGCCTCTGTCAGGATCAAGGCTGGTAATGGAGGCGACGATGACCCAGATTCGGTAAGTGACAGTGCTTTGCTCAATGGTATGGCCGCGCTAATATGTCTTAGGGGGGAGAGGTTTCCGCAGCTTATGCTTGGGACTTTGAGAACAATTATCTAGGCCGCGGTGATGGCGGTTCTATGGAACCGGGAGGTGTAGTAGATACCATGATTGACTCCTTCTCCGGCGGGACGCGGTCCGAGTACATCGGTATTTCGGTCGCAGGCGATGGTGTCTGTGTTGCTTGGATCACTGTCTCCCAGTTTGACAAAACAAAGGGTGGTGCCTGGACTGGAGACATCGGGTATGAATGCGGCCAGAACTGGTATGCCAACAAAGAGCCCGCAGGCTACTTGGGGGAGGACGAGGAAGAGGAATACATCCCGAAATGCACCTGGCTGGATGGAAACCACGGAGAGGACACTGAAAACGCTGCCATGAAGTTCAAAACCGTTGCTTATGGACATGACGTCGAAGACACGGTTGAAAAGAAGGAAGCGTGTAAGTGGACTATATGGGGCAAGGACGATGCCCCGATCAGTGGTAAGTACATCACTGCCATGATATTTTATTTGGCTTCACGACTAATGTTCTTTTCAGATACACCGGGAAAGAGATCCACACGGCCACGTCTTCCTTGGATGGAGCAGAAGCTAGTTGTCTCGAACCTGAAGCAACACAAGGCAGAGGACTTGTGCTCATCTGATACGTCCTGGGGGCCCGACTTTGTTGGCACGGACGGAATGTTTTGTGATATGGGCACCAAGACATTGACTCCGCTTTGCTCGACTAAGAACATCCACGGATGTATCGTTATCGATGATGAGACGAAGTCGGTGACGAAGCGATCTTTAGTGGCCAAGCGTGCGGCTGATATCACTCACAATACCTATAAGGCTGTCAACCACTGGGACCGATCCGGTTAGTCGAACGATGCCTGAGGCTAATTAGCATGGCTCTGATTCAAATAGAACATGAGAGAGATGTTATCTAGAGCGTGTTTTGATTGTACTTGGCTCCTTGCATGAGACTTATGTAGTCTTTCAAATATCACATTATCTGCTTGCTTGAAATGACAGGGTCACCGTGCTATTCTGATGCCTGTGTTGCGGGACTAAATTCGAGAGTCATCTTTTCTATCAGGTTAGTAGAGGCACAAACTAGAACGAGTACTCGGTTACATAGATTAAAGCGGCCATGTGTTAAATCCAGAGGCATTGCGAGGAGGTGCGGCAATGAATGATTAGGCCAACAAGGACTCTCAATGGTCAATGTGTTCTCTGAAATGCGTACCATTATAACGGAATTTGTCAACAGTACAGAAAATAAGAATAGTTCCAGTGAAACCTCTTCATCCTACTCGGCAGCCCATTTGTACTTGGATCCAGGATGATCATCCCTAAGCCTCGGCCCCAACCCATCCCCCAAGAAGTTTTCTCTCGCTGTCGGCGCCGCATAGTCATTCCAGAAGACCCCACGAGTTCTTAGTTCTGGGAGCAGCCATTTGACAATGTCCTGGAAATCCCCAGGACTCACTGCATACGAGATATTAAACCCGTCAATACCAGCTTCGTCAATCCACTTTTGCAGGATGTCAGCCACGGTCTTGGGTGATCCAATTGCTCTGGGATGCGCTCCTCCAATAGCGAGCTCTTGGACAATTCGCCTTTTTGTCCACTTGACATTCTCTGTGCCTGGGATGGTGGCTGACCAGGAGGTAACCATACTTTGGATCCCACCTGGACCTGTGAAGCGAAAGTTCTCGTCATCGTCGTCCCACTGGCTGAGATCAGTGTTGAGCCATCCGCTAAACAGAGACAACGTTCCTTCGTAATCGGCATAACTCAGGTAATCTTGGTATTTCGCCTGAGCCTTTTCGTCCGTTTCGTCGACAATGATCAAGACGCCCGCGATCAACTTCAGATTATCTGGGTTTCTCCCGTTTCCGGCTGTTCTTTTCCGAATGTCTTCGACCAATTCTCTGGTGCGTGCAGGTTCTAAGCCAGGAAGAAACATACACTCCGCGTGTTTGGTGGCGAATGCTTTCCCGGCACTGCTCGCGCCGGCTTGGAAGAGGAATGGTGTGCGCTGGTAAGAGGGCGAGGTGGTCAAAGGACCTTCTGAGCGAAAGTATTTCCTTCGTGATTTGTTAGCCGATGTAGTGGACATGAAAAACACACGTAAACACACCCTTCATGGTTGATAGCTCTTACTCTGCCGGGGACTGAGTATGTCCCCTTCTCCACGTCTCGAACCACGGCGTCATCCCTCCAAGAACCCTCCCAAAGTTTGTATTCCAACTCCAAGTACTCATCGGCCCTTTCGTATCTCTCATCATGAGGGACTTGAGTAACCAAGCCCAAGTTCTTAGCCGACGTTTCTAAGTGACTTGTCACAATGTTCCAGGCGACACGGCCCTTAGTGAGATGGTCCAGGGTAGCCAATCGTCGAGCAAGCAGGAAAGGATTCTCGTAGGTCGTTGACGCAGTAACTCCAAAAGAGAGCCCTTTCGTAACTGCTGCCATGGCGGGAACTGGAAGGCTTTTTTGTATAAGAAGACCCTTCACGTTAACATGACAAGGGGTGTGCTCACAAAGGATCGCTGACCGGAAATTGTGCCGCGGATGGCAAACTTGGGTCAACATTTCCAGCACCTTTGTAAACACCGTAGTGGCTGAGCGCATCTGCAATGAAGAGGGAATGGAATTTCCCTTCGTCTAGCGTCTTGGCCAAGTCAATCCAATATTCAAGATCGTGGTGTTCCGATGTGCGGTTGCGTGGATGTCTCCAGAGCCCTGAGTATGTTAACTACTACCCGACACATGGGTGAATACGAGGTCTCTAACCTGCCGCTAAGTGGCTTGGGGTGTTCATAGTGAAGGCGTTGAGAATCCATTTCTTCTTCGACACACTTTCAACCTGTTTCGGCATTGTAGCTGATTGCCAGATCGGTGCTTTCTGGCGGTGGTGATGTGATGTTTGAAGTTCCGACTCTGGCTCTGGGCTTATTTATCGGGATTAAGTTCCCCACCTCATTGAAATGGTGGCCGATCTACGAGTGTGTAAGAAATAATAACACCATTTAACGGATGCATCACACAATCAACCCAGTTTGCCGACACTACCGATACCGGGCGTAGGCACACTGAGATTAGTTTGCCGACGATTGATAAGCAAAAAGAAATCGGATTTCAGTATTGATAGGACGTTATATCCGGATGACGTTATGTCCCCCCTATATTGATGAGATCCAAACCATGGAAAAATTGGGTCATGCAGTCTTAACGTTTCAAAGAGGTGAGAGGGAGAGCATTCAAATCCCACATTTTTGTATTTAAAGCTATGCACTATGTGAACGGCTGTTGATGGTAGTCTAAGGTTTATCCTCCCCAAGATTACAACACCCAGGAGCCCTGTACGGGGTACTGGCATTGAAGGCCTGGGTAGACGGGGCTACGTCTATGCTTGGGTTATGAGAAAAGTAATTGAATGGTTTGAGATGCACTTGGGCAATCTCTACCGGCATCACAGGAAAGTCCTCAACTCGTGGATTGTGAGTCAAGCCAAATGTGTGCCAGATGACGATATCCTCGTTCCGAACGACGTCTTTTTTGTCCACCCAAGACTTAATCCCAGTGCCTCCGACGGACAAATTTGTAAAGTCTCCTGCTGGGAAAAGCTGTCGATCTTGGTATTTGGTGACCCATATGGGATGTTCTGCGTATTCTGATCGCCGCCAATGCCAACTGCCGGGTTTTGCCAATAGCATCTAGCAGTTTATTAGCGAAAGCTTTATCCACGTTTCTTTGAAGCTTACCTGGGAGCGATGAGGCACAATCTTGTAACCAACTGGAGTGTGTGATACTGGATTCAGAACATTCTCGTTAATCACCTTAAACACCCGGCCTTTCGATACATCATCATCAGCATGACCGGCACGATCAAGGATACTCTCTTGTGTGACATATCCGACTCCAAGTGGGTTGATCACTTCATCCCATGGCATTGGAATAGAATCAGTCGACGAGAAGCTATTCTTCAAACCTCCAATGGCTGGATCGATACGCAGGTTGAAAAAGTGCTGATGGTAAGCAGCAAGAACGCCGTCTGCAACCCGGGTACCCCATGGCACCTAAACACTCGGATCTGGGTCAACTGGCTGGGTGGATAAGATACCGGTAGCCCGTGTCTCAAACGTGATTTCACCAGCTTGGTCGAAATACCACATGAAGATGTACTCATAGTTTGCGACTGTGAGAATAGTCTGTAGGACAAGCTGGCGTTTGCGCACGACCGTGGCGTTTCCTGTCCGGAAGTTTGTGTGTTTCCATTGGATTCCGTTGTCGATTTCGTGGATACACATTGCGTTTGGTCGGGGGTCTGGATTGCCGTCTGATTTGACGACGTGGCCATCGAGATACTTGATCATGCCAAGACAGTCACATCCCACTAATTATCAGTCAGCTTTTGTTGTACTCTTTAATAACTGTTGGAACTAACATTGGAGGTTGTTGGCCGTTACTCCCGCTCCGACGTTTCCCAGGTCGAAGGCCGCTTTCCGGAAAATAGGGCTGCGAGGGTCGCCGTAAGGGATGAAGATCTCAGACAGAGACAGACGATAAAAGACACTCTTCCCACCAAAGTAGACGTCATGGAGCGTCAGCCCTGTCCTCACAGTTAGCAAAAACTTGAGAAGCAAGAGAAATTCTATACCTTCTCGCCAGTTAAACCCAACCCGGAATCGCCACTTGTCCCACTCAACCAAGTGCCCTTTGACGGTGAAAGAAGCTCCCTCAGGCTGGAGTACCTGATATGGCTTCAGAGTCGCACGAGGTCTTTCCCTCTGAAGTCTGTGGTCGTATTCTAGTTCATTTTGCGACGTTGTTTGAATCCCTTCACGGTGAGGCGATGTCTTTTCGTCGATTCCGAGGGGTAAGTGAACGATCTGAGTGACTGTCATCGTGGTGAGGTCAACGACCACTACAAAGTCCAAAGGGAACGCATATATGTTTGACTCTGGGTCGTTGTTCTTCGGGTTTCGCGTATACATGAAGACCTACCCTCACAGTCAGCATCCTAGCTTTTTCACAAGTAGTAAGATAGCTCTGAAATACTTGAGATCTTCTCGCCTGCGTATCACTCCCGTCTACTCCAAAATCCCATGGATCTGGCACCACAGTTCCAAGGTCGACCTGCAGTCTCTGAATCTCCTTCTTCACGTTGGAATCTGCCAAGACCACCCTGGACACCTCGTCCATCTCGACCCCATCAGCAGGGCCATGATAGTCTCGAGAAAGCTCCTCGTGCAGGACAAACTTCTGGTATGTAATGTCCACAATTGCTTGAAAGAAACGAGGTGTCTTCTTTATATACCAGTTTAAGTAGATCCAACGTGAGACCACGGGGAGATGGCCCGCGCTGTGTTCAGCTTCCAGATACTCGACTAAGGTGGATTTCGGCGGCTCTTCGAGTCCTCCGGCCTTGAAGTGAAGTTCTATGCCATTGTATGCATGCTTCACAAACGACGTTGCTTCAAGGATTTCTTCCGCTGTGGCAGGATCAAGAGGATGGCGAGACATGGTGGCGAAAGTAACAGGAGACTGATTTAGATCCCAAGCAGCCTTGCGCGTAATCGGAGATATGCGGCATTGTATAAAATCAAAACAGGAATAAATGAAAGAGATTTGTAATTAAACTGATATCGCTGAACGTCTTTCCTCATACCACTATGGATCAGTATGGCGTGCTGGTAATAGTTCGACATCTATTCAAGTTGGCCGAAGGATCTAGGTCCATCGGCCAACTGCACATGGGTTGAAGTAGATGCACGCAATCTGGACTAACCATGGAAATAAAATGGTAACGCAATCTGTTGGCTTCAAATTCAAGGTATTTCTATTGGTTTGTGAAGGTGCAAGACCCTTTCAACGATGAACTTACGTGCCGTTGACCCGTGGTAGTGGAATTGTCAAGCATTGCGTCAGAACTGCCTTAAAAGGCTCAGGCTATCTAGATTGTGGAGAGAGCTGATCATGGAGCATATTTCTAGAACAGATTGCGCAGTTCTTGGCTTTCGATCTGTCTACTGAGTCATACTGCTATTGCTGTCTTCTCGTTAATATGGCTTCTCATAGCGGCATATCGTCCTCATATCAAACCGACGTTGAGTCCGATGGCCTCTCTAAACGACCTATTCAGACTATCGAAGAATCTGGTCCTGATTCTGTTGACGTCAGTGGAGATGTGATTGATCATGGTCTACGTCGAGGGCTGAAGGGCCGACACTTTGTGCTCATTGCTCTAGGATCTATCATCGGACCAGGTAAGACGAACCACTTCTAGATATCTACTTCACTTATTCATTTCCCCAGGTACCTTCTATGGTTTGGGATATGCGCTCTATCTCTCTGGACCACTGGGTCTTTTGATTGGGTTTGGGGCGGTTGGTGAGTCAATTAAATGACTCCAGGAAACCATTCATGCTGATTGTACAGCCATTGCCGTCTGGATCTTGATGCAATGTGTGGGGGAAGTCACCGCCATGTTCCCAGTCCACGGCGGATTCATCGAACATGCCAATCGCTTTGTCGATCCCGCCCTCAACTTTACACTCACATAGCTTTATTATCTCATGTGGAGTCTCTATCTTGCATCAGGTGCGTGAATCGGAATCAGGCCCGAGCAAAGATACTTGTTACTGATAGAACTTAGACTGGAACGCTATCGTGTTAATCTTGAACTATTGGGTATCTGACAGCACCATGTCATCTTGGGCTTGGTTTCTCGTCTTCTGGGTCGTATATAACCTCATCACCACCTTGGGTGTACGTGTGTACGGAGAACTCGAGTATGCATTCGGCATGTTCAAGTTCTGTGCGTTGATTGTACTCTTCTTCATTGCTATCCTGGCAAATGTCGGAGCCTTTGGAAATGGATACGTCGGCTTTCGATACTGGACTCCACCCAATGGCCCCATCATCAATGGTATCCTAGGGTTCGGGCAGGTCTTTATCTTGGCTGCGACCTACTACGTTGGAACTGAGGTTGTCTCGCTTGCTGCTGGCGAGTCGAAGAATCCCCAAAGAGATGTCCCTGCGGTGTGTTTCATCGTTACTTTGGAGTAGACTTATGCTAACTTGTGTCTAGAGCATGTCATCAATCACATATCGCATCTTAATCGTGTATATGGGCATGGCTTTCTTCCAAGGCCTCATTTGCCCCTCGTCGGCCCCCGGATTGATCCACGCAGACTCGGCTGTCGCGTCTTCACCTTTCACCATTGGCTATGAGCTCGCAGTCTGGAAGACAGCGGGTCATTTTGTCAACGCCATCATTATTGTCGCGTCTGTTTCTGCCTCTAATGGAGTAGTCTACGTCCAGTCACGTACGCTATACACCATGGCACTCACAGGCAAGGCACCATCAATCTTCAAATGGACAAGCAAGAGAGGAGGTAAGTCTGCAATCAGGACACATTTACTGGTACATAATCTCATTGAAGTAGTCCCTTACGTCGCCATCTTGTTCTCAAACCTATGGGGCTTTCTCGCCCTCATGAACCTCTCCATCGATGCCGGCACCGTCTTTACATATTTCAACTCTGTTAGCGGAACAGCTGCATATTTTACCTGGATCATCATTATGATCGCCTTCCTACGTCTGCGTGCGGGACTGAAGGCCCAAGGTGTTGACTTGAGTACCCTTCCGTTTCGAGCCGGAGGTAGCATCTGGATATATCGGCTTACGCTGGCCTTCTTTGTCTTCTTGTTGTTTATTCAAGGATTTACGTCCTTCGTCCATGGATTTCACTTCAAGGTTTTTATCTCATCGTATATTACCATTCCGACATTCATTGTTCTGTTCTTTGGGTACCAGTTCTATCACAAGACACGCTGGTACGAACCAGTCTATTTCAATCGTGCTCTGCATTTATACTAACATACCAACAGGCTTAGGGCTCACGAGATGCCAATATCGGACCGTCTGGTGTATGATCTTGTTTTGGCCGAGACCGACGAGATTGGTTGGAGGCGAGTTTGGAGAGTTCTCAAGGATTAGTCAGGAAAGCTTGTAAATATTGTCAAGATAGCCGAGGGCCGTTGTGCCTCCTTTCAAAAGGGCACACATAAAGGCAGTAGCAGGACTGGATTATTAACTAACTTAACGTTTCGTTGCCGCATTGTGTAGCCTACATCTACCTTCTCATCAACGGAGGTTATCTGGCAATGAAGGAAGCATACTTTAGTTAGTACAAAATGTTTGTATTCGATCAGGAACCTAGTATATACAGCGGGGGAGGCAGCGGCGCGTGTTGTTTTGCGATTGAAGCTGCGTTGTGCCTTATGCATAGTGAGAATAAACAGTTACAATTATGTATAATTCAGTAGATGCAACGCTAATAAGCTGTCTACTTAGAGAGCTCCCCTAGAATATCGTCTGCTGCCTTCTCTGCAACTAGAAAAGTCGACACAGCTGTAAAGGTTCCCGGAATCCTTGGATAAACCGACGCATCGACAACACGAAGCCCCTTGACACCCCGAACTCGAAACTTGGAGTCGAGCACGGCCATTTCATCATCGTCTGCGCCAATAGGGCAGGTAGAACTGGCATGGTGCCCCCAAGCCGTATCTTTGATGTAATCCTCAATCTCTTTTCTGTCCTTGACGTCAGATCCTGGAAGCTCTTCTTTGATTGGTACTAGTTGTCGGTCAAATGCATCCCGAGTCAGGTCGACTGCCTCAGATAGGGCCTGCAGATCTGCTTCGTAGTCTCCGCTCCCGGTGTCAAAGTAGTTGGACACGATGTCTGGCACATCTAGCGGGTCGGCTGAGCGCAGAGTGACAGTTCCCGCCGTGTTACGGGGCTGGCCCTTCAAGATGGCCCAGGAGAAGTAGTCGTGCTCAGCAGTGGCGTTGAAGCTGTAGTTTGGGAAGTATCCACGGAAGTTCACAGGACCGCCAAAGGCAAAAATGTCCCAGTCGCCTCTGTCGGCTACGGTGCTCTTGTAAAGCATAGCAACAGGAAGCCCGGAGGAGGTATATGTGCCCTTGTTTCCAAGGATGGGTTTCTGCCACTGATCCAAGCATTTGTCGTCCGGCCCTTCATCAAACGTGCAGCCATCTAGGGCGCTGAAGTCCTTGGGCACCCGCCCTTGAACCACGATCTCAAGATGGTCCTGCAGGTTTGTCCCTACTCCAGGCAGGTCTGCAATAACAGGAATGTCGAACTTCTTAAGCTCGTCGGCTGGTCCAATGCCGCTGAGCTTCAGAATTTGCGGCGAGTTGTAGGCGCCTCCTGCAACGATGACCTCGCGGGAAGCAGTGACAGAGCCAGGCTTGCCGGAACCAGCAGACCGCGACAGAGGGCTTGCCTTGTAAATACCTCTGCCGTCGAGGAACTCGACGCCTGTGGCACGAGGTGGGTCTTCGGACTCGTCGAACACGACCTTTGTGACGTGACAGTTCATGCGCACATCCAAAGGATACCGCTTCTGCCCCTTGGAATCCTTTGCATCACGAACCGCGAGAACAAACTCACGTGGGCCAACTCGGATGCCGTCTTTGGATGAGATGGGGGCTTGGAAGTAACCACCGTTCGTATCCCTGCGCTGGGATGCGGCGTTGGCATCTCCGGCAACAAGTGTCGCGAGGTTGATGACGTTGTCAGTCAAGTTGCCCAGTGCAAACGCTCCTCCGAGGACCAAGCTCAATAGCTGCGGGTCGCCCAGAGCAATCGAGATTGGGGCGTTTTCGGTGCTCAGCCAGCCGTTGTAACCGTGACCGGGCTGTCCAGGCAGGAGGTGGTTGTTGTCTTCGAGGCGAACAAAGTACTTGCGCATGTTGTCGGCAGACCAGGACGAGTCGCCTGTCAAGGCAGCTATGTGCTCAAAGTCGCTCCGGTATGGATAAACGGCAATGAGAGCGTTGTGAGCGGTGCAGCCGCCCAATGTCGCGGTTCGAGGATACAAGGTACCCTTAATCTTGGAACCTTTGGGTGGATTGAGGCCTGTGTACTGGCCGCCATCTGGTGTCTCATAGGTTGTTTTGTAGTCTCGAGCTTGTCTCTCATCATCGGCGTAGTGTCGAACAAAGAAGTTCCATGCCATCGAATCATCTTCAGACGCCCGGGCAGAGTAGGCTGGGACGGTGTAGTTGAGATTCTTGCCCTGATCATCGCCCGCGTCAATGAGCAGCGTTTTGTGTCCAGCCAAGGCGAGCCGGGCTGCAAGAGGACCGCCTCCTGCACCTGAGCCAACGACTACATACTCGTAGCCAGTCAACTCTATCGCTAGGACGGTGGAAGTGAAGGCGCCAAAGGCGGCGAGAAGATTCAAGGCTCTCATTGTGAAGGTTCGGATAGCCCGTGGCAGACTCTTGACAATGACAGATTGAAGAGTAAACCTGGAAGGGCATTTAAAATAGGAAGGACAGACATATTGTGATATACTTGGCTCATTAACTGCCGTCGGTAGTTGTTAATGTTGAGCTCTCCCTTTACCCCGTGGCTATGTAGAATGCGGATAGATCAGCGGCTCATCTCCATTAACGTCTCCGAAACTGGAAATTTAGCACAAACTAGCGCCGGCCGTGTTTCCCAATCCCGCAACGCCTGCTCTTGACTAACAAGACTATTGCACGAGGAGCCGAGGCATCTGGGGGGCGGTAACTTGATTCATCTCAATGGCGACGATCATTCCATGAAAAGACGTAGACTTCCCAACAGAGTTGCTGTCGGAAGAGGCTCTCCCGGACTATCACCAGCATCACCCCGCAACTTGCGCACGGGGCCAAGCCGAAAGAGGCTCAAGATAGGTAGGCTAAGGACGGCAGAGAAGACAGTGTCGTCATCGCAGGCCATCTCCAGCTGGCGTAGTTCAGAAATTCGAGCGAATGCAGCAATTCATCGCTTAGCCATGAGGTAATGCGTGCTCATCTCGTTCTTTCTGCTTAGTCTCGTCATGCAAAACAAACCCCATGACAACCTCTGGACCCTCCAAACAAGGACGTCTTCTGACGGCCTGCCAAAGCTTATTTGCGTCTTCGAGAACAGTCTCCTTTCAGCCGAAGGGTCACAGTGCTGAAGCAACGGCCCCCCTTTGTCTTGATGTGCAGGAGCGGTTTTATGTGCGGTTTGATATTTGCACGAGTGTGATTCAAGCATCTCAGAAGAGCAGGACTATGTTTTCTTCTAGGTCATATGCTATAGCATGATTTTCTTGGGCTAATCTATTGTTACTTATATTATGAGTTATCAGCGGATGGACCAAATCTTCTTCAGATACCTGGAGACGGACTTCGGACACGAGTTCAGCCCCGGGATGTGGATCTACACAACGGTGCCGAGGCAGGAATCTGGCGGCCGACTTTAGGACGCGTGTGCTCGTTTTTCGGGCTACTATACTCTTCGTTGAAAGGTTCAGGCCTGGTACTTACGCGCAGCTTAGCACTGCTTCCGTTCGACCGGCATGTCTTGGAGTGCTTCATCGATAACGCTTTCACTCTACTTCTTCTTGCTGCCATAATCTCTATTTACGATTTGATTTGGTTACGCAAAAGCTCGACTGCCGCAGCTGTAATGAGCACAAGATAGAGTCGGGTTGTAGAAGGGCTTGTACGAACTGCTGCACAGTCTGCCCGCCCATACCATTTCTGTCGCCAATATTTAGTAGTACTTACATCAGTTTAGGCAGGAATCCTATGTGCTAGTCGATCACCAACATCACCTACCTAAGAGGTGCACGGTACCATAAACAATAAGAATTCCTATGGTTAATTATTCAAGTCGCATCTTCCCTATGAGAATCATTCACGATAATGACTGGAAAGCTTTGTCTTCGACTAACAGGTTTATTAGCCGATCATGCCTGGCATGTTATCCGAAAAGTCGTCAGATATCATCCGGAACACGAACAGCCTAACTCGACGCACACTCAGCACAATTGACTTTGCAAGCTTGGGAGTTCCGTGAGCAGAGTCACGTCTTCATTGGCATGATCCCCGAGACACCGTAACTCATAGTCAATCTGAGAAATTGGCTTCATAGCCATGAGAACTACTTGAACCCACTAAAGGTCAATTTAACCTGGAAATTGCAGGCCCAAATATTGTATTTAGAAGCCTAACGGGTAAGTAAGAAGCAGAATGGATGGTTGACATAATAACGGGCTCGTCATTTATTTATAAAAAGATCTTCTGAACAATACTTCTCATCGCCAGATCTTTGATTAAGTCCAGAGAACACTGTTGTTGAACACCCCCAAGCCTATACACATCCATTATAGTCAACCTCGTGGCATGCTCCTATCATGACTTCAAAACGTCTGTCCCTTGAGGACTTGCTGCATGTCCTCTACTGGATACGTGCTGGATAGGTGGCGTATCTGAGAAAGTCATCGCCAGCCGTTTAGTTGAGAGCAACCCATTCCTGAGTGGCACTTTCGGGAATTCGGAGCCGTTCTGAAGTGATGTTTGTGCATGTCTCCGGCGGTAGAGAGCAAGAATTTTATTCGGCTGAACATCATCGGCATAGCACATCCACGGGGACTCAGCAAAGCCGTATTTATTGGCATACTCTCTATACTCGGCGTTGGCGAATAATCCCAGGACATCCTTTCGTGGTCCTACGTCGCGGTCTTTGGACCCATGCTCATTGGTAAGCCACCCGAAGATGTCATATCGATGTCCATCTCCCTCCGTGTTGCAAACATAGACATGTTCAAGGGCATTTCGGTGCCATCACTCGACATATCATGACCGCCCTCTTGCCCTAATGTCTCAAACATATCCTCCGGAAGACATTGTACCCTCTCTTTCCCGTTTACCAAGATGCTATCGACACGGTTGGGAAATGCGCACGTCTTAAAGCACCGTGTCCAGATGTTGTCTGGCACCTTGTAGGTCCAGCCATTGAGTAAGATCGAGGCAGCATCATTTTGAGCTTTATGAAGCAGGCTTTTCCGACTTGCTGGTTGGTAATCGTTCGAACGAACGGGCTCGCAATGGAGAAGGTCGCATAATAATAGGACCCCTTACGCTATTGTTGAAATAGGTACGGACATGGGAATCATACCAAAAAGAGCCGTACTCGTTTTTTCAACAAAAGTGGACTGATAAAGTTGCCGCAAGGTAATACAGGGTACTGCCATGGCGTTATCACGATCTGCCCGCAAGCCATCTAGACGACTACCTAAGTAACTCCAGGAACTCCATCCATATGGGGAGGCTCGCGTTGCAGAATGCCTGTAAGAAGAGGGCTGGGTAGTGATGTTTCACCGAGGAGTCTCACAATGGCAATCCTCACCATGATCCGAATTGATGTGTCGACAGATAGGTTATTATGTAAAGACCTCTGCTTCATCTCTCTCGTTGGCAACACTGAGTGGGCCAGGCTGTTAGCCATTTGTGAAGTAAACCTCTCGATCGACGCTATTTGCAAACATGCCAGAGATCCTAGCCTATGAGTATCATTGTTACCTAGAGCGCTCGTTCCGCTGTGAATCGTGAAGGTGTACTTGCGCAGGGTCGTCGAGCACGATAGGAGTTGCAAGCAGAGTAGTATGAATGATAGAGAAATAGCTCGAGATCTGTTGGCGAACATCTTCGCTAGATATTCCTATGTCAGTCTACCATGTACAAGTCCTCAAAAGTACCAAGATTGGCTTGAACCCTGTAGAAGCATTAACGCTGGAGCGTGAAGCCTGGCCTGATAATAGAAGGGCCGAGACTACTACGTCGGCGTTCCGGGCGTTCCGGTCCAGGCAGACGAGGTACGACACTTGTGCGTCAACTTGGGCCAAAACGTGAACTCAACGGTTGAGATACTTGATCTCCAAGCTTTCACACTCACACTCCGATCGCCGACCATAGTGTTGGCGCCTTGTCACCGAGGACGGAGCAATCGCAACCATTGCTAGTCAGATGAGTCCCCATTCTCACCGATGGAAAGTTGGGCGCGCGCCGACAAACTTTGATTCGTGCTCGCTTTCGTTACTAGCTCTAGAATAGCTGTAAGTTGTGTGTCCATATGAAGCCTGCTTGATTCACTTTACTATAAGTCAAAGACTTTAAGATAAAT
Organism: Neonectria punicea; assembly: GCA_037954315.1. Lineage (NCBI taxonomy): Eukaryota > Fungi > Ascomycota > Sordariomycetes > Hypocreales > Nectriaceae > Neonectria > Neonectria punicea. The sequence continues at coordinate 184,054 of JAZAVJ010000036.1, read as the reverse complement.
GCCTTATCTATGATCGAGAGTGTATAGTAGAAGCACTGGACGATGGGGGCTGAAATATCATGACGCGTTCTAGGAAATAGACAAAATCAGCAATCGTTATGCCAATACTTCCGTATATAGAGTTTGTAGGCTATCTAGTATTGTCGCAACTAATGTGGAATGCATATATTATTCAGTGGAGCATTTAAATCAGTTTCAGGGGCATTAAATAGCGGTGAGAGAGATTCGGGAAATGATAGACTAAGTTGAACATGGGGTAAAACTGAGTAAAGTGGACACCAGGAGGATTTAAAAGAGTAGCGGACAACGCTGCCCCGGCCGTGCACGAAGACAACGAGCGAACCCAACATTATCATCAAACCAAGTCGACCAGCTCGCGATCAGGTCACCATGTTACTTGACGGCTATTCAGACGTCGTGCAAGCCATTCTGACAAAGGCTAGCGGGGGCCTCTTTGCCTTACCATTCCGGTTGTCCAGCTTACTCATCCCCTCCGGCCTCAGCTTGCTCTACATTTTGAACCGGAACTTGAACAAGCGTGTTCTTAATCACGGCCAAACGGCAGCCTTTGACTGGGCGCAAGAGATTGTTCTTGTCACAGGAGGATCCGGCGGTATTGGGGGTGCTACTGTCCAAGAACTTTCCAAGAAAGGAACCCGAATCGTGGTGCTGGATATACTTCCATTGACGTACACGGCTCGTAAGTAACAAGAGTAGTCTCTTGATTTTCTGCTGGAGTTTACATATTTTGCTAACGTCATATTTTCAAAAGCACCGAATGTGTATTATTACAAGTGTGACATAACGAATTACACTCAACTGCAAAAGGTAGCTGCCAACATTGAGCGGTGAGTTGTAAAGGCGCCCTGGTTTATGGTCTGCAATGCTTACTCTTGCTAGGGAAGTTGGTGCTCCTACTATTGTCGTGGCAAATGCTGGCATTGTACGGGGTAAACCCATGTTGTATGAGTCGCAGCAAGACGTCGAATTGTTTGTCACTCCATGGTCCGAACCAACATCTGCCAATCAAATACTCATCTCAGACAAAACACAGGACTTTCTCCGTCAACACGCTGGGTTTGATATGGACCATCAAGACCTTTCTCCCAGCCCTCGCAGCTCGTAATCATGGCCATCTTCTCATTGTGGCCTCGCAGGCAGGCTACATAACCACTGCATCTGGGACCGACTACTGTGCTACTAAAGCGGCGGCAATTGCAATCTACGAGGGCATTCACAGCGAGATCAAACACATCTACAAAGCACCCGCAGTACGCGTGTCATGCATCTCTCCCAGCCATGTGCAAACCGACATGTTCAAGGGCATCAAGTACGTGCCGGGCATGACATCCACGACACCTCTTTGGGTTGCGCAGAAGATTACGAGCATTCTTCATAGCGGCGATGCTTTCAATGGACTTGTGCCCACCGGCGCCGGCGCTGCGGCTTGGATTCGCCTTCTTCCGGATTGGATGCGAGTCAAGTTCCAAGACATGGGTGCAGCGGCTTTCGCAGATCTCCAACCTCGTGATCCGTTTAGAAAAGCGGATTAAGTGGCCAAGCGGTTGTATGGCATCTGACCTGGCAGTCTTGGGGAAACCATCCGCCTATGCCGACATCAGACAGCGTTTACTTTAGTCAACTAAAACAATTAGGTATGCTTAAATATCTAAATTTATTGCTAGCAAGAAGATCATTAAGAAGCAACATATCTAAAACGAGCAGTAACGTTTTAACGGGTTGAAAGACAATTACAACGGATCAGAGAATAGAATGGAAGGCATGGTCTGGTAGATGATGAATTAAGACTAAACCTATCAGCATTCAACTATCGGCCACGACTCAACTGCCTATGCCGTGAACTACGGGTTACGTTCAAGACAAAATATACGTTGGAAACCTCAACTGTTGCGTGACCATACGCATTATTAAACAATGATCCAGCCCCCACTGATGATTGGCGTGCGATTCTCCATTATCACGCAACCGCACAAGACTATGTGTAGCCTGTTAGATATGCCAGGCTGGACCTTAATTCATACAGACGATACGGAATACATCTGTATTACTCGAATACTAGCCTATCTCTCGGAATTCAGGGTTCTCGAACTAAGACAGGTAGTATTAGCAAATGCAAGTCCATGAAATTTACCGCCGACCATTTGGGTACTCACCATGATGCTGCGAACCGATCAACTTCAGTACTACCCCATTCTCTTATCAGTTGTCGGTAACATTATCTCACTGTTTCTGGTGAACCCCGCATAGATACGACATGTTTTGTCTTACGTGCTCATGCAAGCGCAGACGCAATCGGAACTGATGTGGCGCAATGCAACCAGTTGACCGATTGCGAAGTCGGAGAAGCTCGTCACATTTAAAAAACCCCGTTTCTTTCTATCCGTCTTTGATCTATCTCTACTCACTTACCAGCCCGGGACTGAACCCGTCGTCAAATAATTTGATCATGCCCACTACAGCACGACGCGTAGCTGTCATAGGCGCCGGTCCTGGCGGAGCTATTGCAACCGATGCTTTAGTCAGGGAGCAAGCATTCCAGACGGTTCGTGTCTTTGACAGAAGGTCCGCGATTGGTGGAACATGGTAGGTACTCCATACCAATTCACTCCCCTATAGTAGCTCATATGGTCGACTCTAGGATTCACACGCCACATCTGCCTCCCAGTATCCCATCTCTCAGTGATTTGATTTCGGGGAATGGCGACGCTGCGATTCCCGTCCCAGCGCAGCTTCCTGCCGTTACCCCGGTCTCTGAGGCAGTGAACGGACATCAGCACCGGTTCTCAGATACAGCGATTCACGAGAATCTGCACAGCAACATCATCCCATCACTCATGAGCTACACGGAAGAACCGTTTCCGGACAAGCTATCTGACCGTACACTAGCAGAGTACGGCCCAGGAGCTCCGTATCGACACCATACGACGATCCGTGATTGGATCGAGGGTATTTTCACTCGTGGCGGCCATGATAAACTTCTTGAGCTTGAGACCACTGTCGAGAAAGCCGAGAAGATCAACGGCGAATGGATCCTTACTCTTCGAAAAGTAGTGAACAATCGCAACTATTGGTGGCGAGAGTCTTTTGATGCGCTGGTTGTTGCTACCGGACACTACAACGTCCCCTGGTTTCCCGAAATTCCAGGCCTTGTTGAGTATGACAAGAAGTTTCCTGCTACCATTATACACAGCAAACATTTCAGAAGCGGAGAGAAGTTCCGGGGAAAGGTATGAGCGCCATAATGACGATCCGATTGCTGCAGTGCTAATCTCGAAGACAGAGAGTAGTGATTCTAGGCGGCTCAGTGTCATCTCACGAAATCATACACGAAGTCTTGGATTTTGCCGAAGGTCCAGTTTACGCGTCCATTCGCGGTGAACCGCTCCCAGCTTTTGGCTGGGAACCATTCAAGCACCCCAAGATTTCTATAAAGAAGGGCATCAGTCATTTTGACGCCGAGACGGGACGTATCTCCTTCAGCGATGGATCGCACCTCGACGATGTCGACCACGTCATTTTCGGCACCGGCTACACCTTCAGTTTGCCGTTTCTTCCTGATGTCCAGGAGCGCATTAGACATGCGTATCGACGACTTCCTGGTGTGTTTCAGCATACTTGGAACATTGAGGACCCTACGCTGGCATTTGTGGGAATGGTATGTTCATGAAATGCCAAGTTGATGATTGATGCTAAGTTTCCCATCAGCTTGGAGGTGGCTTTACCTTCCGCGCATACGAATGGCAAGCCGTGGCAGTAGCCCGCTTCCTCGCCGGACGAGCCAAGCCCCTGCCGTCCATCCCAGAGCAGCTCGAGTGGGAGAGGAAGCGAGTTGTCGAAAAGAAGGGGGGTAAAGATTACTACGCCATTGCGCCTAATTACGCTGAGTTCTTTGAGTTCTTGCGGGGCATTGCTGGAGATCCAGTTGCTGGTACAACCGGTCGCAAGTTGCCTGAGTTTGATCCGAAATGGCTTGATGTCTGGGCTGATATGCCACTGGTGAAGCTCAAGGGTTGGGAGCGGAAACGAAAGGCGGCGGAAGAGGCGGAGAGAGGCCCTAAAGCCAAACTATAACTCGTTCTAGGGTCCTCGATGACAGAATTTTGGTAGAGAAGTATACTTCTTTACAAAAATTGGCTGTTCCAACGTCTTAGTGGTCGTATTGAAGCGATTAACGGTATAGAGTACAGAGTCTTTGCGACATAGTATTGGTGGATACTGTAAATGCTCTGTCCGGCAAACGCCGTCTGATCCCGCTGTTGGGTCAGATAGGATGACAACGCATTCACCGGAAGCTTCGGCCCCTAAGATCCAGATACAACATGATCTAGTAGACACGCTTATCTATTGCCGTACCCGTATGTTACCTTTCTGGGGAGGGCGGATTTCGAAACCTCGCGTGGTAGTGCGGTCTGACTACGTGCGGGCATGCTCGGCGCGGAACGCCGATACATTCGGCCCTCCGTGGCCGACGACGATTCCCTGCTCAAAGGTCGGCCTCACCTCGGACAATAGCTTCTCTTGCAGTGGCCTTCTCCGCTTGAACCCAACTTCTCCGCAATGGTTCGTGAACCGGCTCTTGTAAATGCGAGGGAAATGGAGCTTCTTCAAACTCCGCGAACCGGGACGGCGGAAATTGGTCCTTCGACGATGATCACTGCCAGCCTGAATGCGGGGTGAGATGGACGAATGGACTGAGGATTTAAAGAGCTCCATCGGCATCTCACTCCAGTTGATGAACTCTTCTTCCCCGGTTTGATGTAACTGTGCCTGCAACATGAAGTCTTCTCTACTTACTACTTTAGGATATCTTGTCCTTACCGCGAGTTCTTCTCACGGTGTAGAATGTCCTGATCTAGTCGGTCTGAGGCGATTGGGTCTTCTCAAAGGGATTCACTACAACGCCACTTCAATGGCTGTGGGAGACCTCGAAGCGGGAACTGTCTCCGGTAACAAGGTTGCGCTCTGCCGGGTTGCTGGAACGATACCCTATGGCCCTAAGAACGCGAATACTCTTAATTTTGAACTCTGGCTGCCATCCTGCATCCGAAAACGGAGAGACGAAGCCTGGTTCCTACGTCGCCTTCTTCCACGATCGCTCCAAGGTCTTGGCGTGGATCCGGGACTCGATCGCCATGTTCACTGCACCTGCGAAGAAGTTGACGACTGCCTACTACGGGAAACAACCGTCCAATATGTACTATGTCGGATGCTCCACGGGCGGTGCTCAGGGTTTTGCTCTAGCACAGTATTACCCCGAGCTCTTTGACGGCATCTCGGCCAGCTGTCCGGGTAACTGGTACTCTCATCTAATGTTGTCATTTCTCTGGAACGGAGAAAACTCTGCTGTAAGAACCTCCCTATTTTTAACTAGAATTATTGGGTGCTGACTCCAGGTTGGTAGCTTGACGGTGCTTTCATGCGTCAAGACGCCCTCGATCTGATTACTGAAGCTGCGCTTGATGCGTGCGACGCCATCGACGGCGTCAAGGACCGTGTCATAGCAGACCCGGCTAAATGCACCTTTGACATCAAGAAGCTCCAATGCACTGATTACCAGACACCACTTGTCAACAATAAAACCGTCTGCCTCACCAAGCCTCAAATCGAGAATGCGGACAAGTTCTACGCCGGCCCCAAGGATGCGCAGACTGGGAAGGAGTTGTATCCAGGCTTTGCGCCGGGATCCGAGGGCACTTGGATGTACCAGGAGTCCAGTTTATACCTTCAGTACGCGGTACCCATCCTGCAGAACCTAGTCTTTCGAAACCTGAGCTACGATTACACGACCTTTAACTGGGACACGGATGTGGATTCGCTAGATGAGGTTGCAAGCCCGCTCATTGACCACATCTCGCCGAATCTGGAAGCCTTCCGCAAGAGTGGCGGTAGGATGATTGTGACGCAGGGTGAGCGAATCTGAATTTCGAAACGGGATATTCTCTATTCCTGGTCCAAGAGGAAAGTTCTAACAATGGATGTTTAGGCTGGGCTGACCCATTCAACGCGCCCTACTGGCCGATTGATCATCGAGAACAGCTACGCAAGGTATCGGGCGATTCTCTCGACTCTTTCTTCTCTCTGTTCATGATACCCGGAGGAGGGCACTGCGGCTCATCAGCACCCTATCCTCAGGTTCCAGCAGTATATCACACCTTGGATAGACTGGTCCCATGGGTTGAGAAGGGCAGGGTGCCTAAGAACTTGGTTGGCACTGACCCAGCCGATGGGAGCGGTGCTACCGTCAGTCTGAAGCCATATCCTCGTAGATATGACAGCTCCTCATGGTCAGTCAATTAGTTTCAGGTGGTAAAGTTGGTCTGATGGATGAAGCTTAACTACTTTGTTCACCGAGAGAGGCATGATCTCTTGGTTTAAAGATGGCAATGTCACTCAAATAAACAATCTACAAATACATTGTACCCTTTAGTAACACGTCTACCACCCTCTACCGTCCTAGAAATTACAACTCCTCCTCAAAAATTAATATTGGCAGTGAAGAATAAAAGCGTCGGCAGTTTCGGGCAAAAGCAGGTACAGTGGTGATGTCGAGTCACTTGGAAGATGCCTTGGTCCCAAACTGTCTCCGGACGCAACACGTCATTCTCTTTCTCTAGAGAGCTTTCCCAATTTCTGTGTCATCTCGGTTTCTGCATTCATATTAGGGCCTTGGGTTGTAAAAGAACAGCCAGGCTCCATCTTCGGCCTCGGCCACCGAGACCGTAGCGATCCCCGCAATGGTACCTTTCGGCAATCGGCCTCCGACGCCGAAATTCTAACATGATGAACAGTACAGGTGATCACTTCAACGCACCGGTAGTTCTATTCGGCAGTTTATTTCACTTCAAAGAATATCTTTGACGAACCATGGTATCGTATCGGACGAGGGAAATAAAGTTAATTGATGCTAAAGTCTTGGGAACTTGGTACAGCTATCTTGTCAAAGCTGCGCCAAATGCTCCTTATGGTCACCTAGGAGATCCCTGGCTGGCGTCAAGCTTCTCTTCATGTTAAGGCATTCTTTACCGTCCTGCCTCGCCTTAATTCCTCGTAGTATTCTCCCTCAAAGCACCAGCTCCTGCACCGAGCCAGTCGCTACTCCCTTGTACTTCTTCTTGCCCACCAAACCACCCGAGGCAACGCCTGCGAACTGGCCGACGTTGAGTGTCTCACTGGCAGGAAACCAAAACGTTGTTTGCGAAAAGTCGATGGTGAATTGCCAATGTTCGCCGGTCTTGGGAGACATCAGGTCGATGAGGTACCCGGTATGGCGGGACTCCAGCAATGGGTCCTTGGATCCAGGAGGAGAGGACAGATGGAGCGGGCCAGTGTTTGTCAGCTTCATGGTGCCGTAACTTTCGGAGCATGATGCTTCCTGGTTGGCTGTGCGGAAGACGACTTTGTTGCTCTTGGTGACTGTAGCGCTGAAGTACGACTGGCCATCCACCGCCGACGTATAGTTCCAGAGCATCAAGCCATACGGTCCGACAATAGCTCGTGCCATGTCCCAGTTCTGGCTGATGACGGCCCATGGTCGAGGATTCCAGTTCTTGTCTCGTCCCCCGACGCCGTTCAAGTGGAAAGGTGTCCCACGAATGTCCAGGCGAACCTCCGCATCGGCGACAGGGAACTGTTCCTGCCAATACATCTCCGGGGCGAACAGAACGCTGGCCTGGGCATGGGGGTATATGAGTCCACCGGGATAGATAGGGGGCCCCTGGGACTTGAGCTTGAAAGTGCCGTTAATGGTGGGTGACTTGATGGTAACGACGGACTGCTTGAAGTCTTTCGATGCGGTGAAGCCCCAGGTAACATTCCCACTATTGGTCGTCCACAGCCCAGATGTTCGTTCCGGGCAAGTCGTCAAAGTCGAAACGTCAACAAACGCGTTCTCCATGTAGCGCGTTCCATTGGCCCAAGCGACGGAAATCAGGCCTCGCTGCGCAGCGACGCGGTTGGCGACTGTGCCTCGAGTCAAGTAAAGAACGATACTGGCTTTGCCGTCTGAGGAGACAGCATCGAAGGACCAGTTCTCGCTCACGCTGTCGTCGAAAACGGAGACCATGGGAGTGTCGAAATGAGTCAAAGGGTCTGCGCTGACCACGGCTGGGCCTTGGGCAAATTCTCCCTGAAGAGCGCGCTGCTCGGTGCATTTCTTGCCTTCGGGGATTGCTGAAACTGCGGACGTAGCCATAAAGACCAGGTAGGTAATGGCCTTATGAAGATGCATGATTGAATGAGTTGATCTGTGTTATGGATGTGTGATGAGTTTGATTTTCGCTGGGAGATGGAGAAAATATGATATTCAAGAGGCCATGATCATCTCTTTATAGCCGTCCCTCGCTTTCTCTTCACGTCTCCATTGCGAAAGCGTTGATTGCGATATTGCCAGCATATTCTCATGACTCCAGTTCTCGCAACAAACCCATGATTAAAGCGGCTGGCTCTTGTGCTCATAGCCTCGATCGTAATCGCAAGTATCATCTGGGACGAGTCTGGCAGTGTGGATCAGATGTGATCTGATTGCTTGCCGTATAGTTACATTGCGTCATGTATAGGGTGGCTGAGCCGGAGCCAAACCGCGTTCGGGGTATCCTTGCGGTCAGCATGGTCAGTATTCATCCTTCGGCGCATTCGCATGCATGGACCGCATTGATTCGTTTTTGCCTCCCTAGCTTCCATCTCAACGTGTCTCTGTCTTCCCTTCGCATCATCTACAATTGTCGTAAGCTTATCACAGCATGCCCTGAGATGGTTTACAACGGTCCAAGCAAAGGTTGCCGGAGGTGCCGGAACCGGAAAGTCAAGGTAAGTTGCCCGTTTGTCCTGAAATTGCCGTCTTCGAGCCTGGTTCAAATGTGGACAGTGTGATCGAGTACAGCCAGCTTGCTTGAACTGCACCACCAGAGACGTACCATGTCCAGGATACGGAGACGTGTTCGATAATGCACGCCGAGACGAAACCGTCAAGCTCGAAAGATACCACTCTCACAGAAGCAAGGCGGTCCTCAGAGCGACGACGCCAATTCGATATTTTGCTGCGATGCTATATCATCCCGAACTGCCTCGAACCATTTCACCCAACGCTGAAGACGATGCTCTGGGGTTTTTCTTCCTTCGGTACAGCCTATCCCACGATCTCAACACGACCTGTAGCTTCTTCGGTATTCTGCCCGACATGTACGCAAAGTCCAGCGTGTCATCTCCCCTGAACCACGCAACTCGGGCGCTTGCGCTTCGCGTGACTGACCTGCATCGCACGCATGGCGGCAAACCATCCGTGGGCGGTGAACTCTACGCCAAGGCCGTCTCCCAAGTCAAAAACGCACTCACGGTGCCCGTCCAATGCAGGTCGGACGAGTTGCTCATGGCGACGCTCGTTCTTGAGGCGTACGACGACGCCAGCACTACGTTTGGAAAAAGGGAAGATGGTGCTTCGCGGTCGTCTACTCATCTGCGCGGCTCTATCGCCCTACTGCAGTACCGAGGGGCTCTCAACTACGGTGACGAGTTGTCATGGCGTCTCGTGACTGCCACTCGAAACAGACTACTACACGACTCCCAACACAGCGCCGATAGAGCAGTCGGTATCGAGGCTGTTCAGAATATCTGGGACTGCGGCGGTGCACACAAACCGCAAGGGCCGGCGGTGGAGGCTGATACTCTCGCGTTCCGACTTTCTTGGCTGCGGCATAGGGCAACCATCACGGGTTCACCCATTGAAGTTGACTATACCGAGCAACTGAGCGACATTGTCTCTCAGGCCAGTCATCTCGCAAACGACTGCGCCGTCTTGCAGAGCTCCCTGCCACTGTCTTGGCAACCAGCATCAATCCCAGCATCCTCCCTCGCCAAATCAATCCAAGCCCTCAGTGTGTACGAGCACGTTACGCCTACCGTCTACTCCCAACTCTCCGTCGCCCACGCAACGAACCGTCAACGACTCACCGAGCTAGGATGCATGTCGTTGATCGCATCTTGCCTTGCCAATATTGCAATGCGCGACGAGCTACATTGTAAACCACCGCGTAGACTGTTGCCATCTCCGCTTTTGGCCAGGGCGCAGATTCTCATCGATAACACATGTGCCAGTGTGCCGTTCCTTACCGGAGATGCGACGGCAGATACAGCAAGCGCTAGACCTGTGCTTGTGCCATCCGTGGTGCAGACATCTTCAGAGGGAATAAGCGGAAACCGTACTTTGCCTGAGGATACCACCAAACACACCCAGCAAGTGGTGGCCTCCGGCTTGTACATGATGTACATCACTTTGACGGCAGTTCTTGATCTTGCAGGTGGCGACAAAATGATGGATCTGCTTCGCCCTGGCCAAGAGAAGTGGATAGTAGGTCAGATCGACAGACTAAGAGCCATCCTTCCCTTGGCAAATGTTCCGATTTAGATCTTGATGCGCGTCGGCTCGGGTTCTTAGTCTGGGGCGCGTCTACAGCTATTTGGCAAGAACAGGTAGTTACTGGAGGTTTCAGAGGGCCTCATGAGGCCTGCCCCCCCTGCATTTTGCAGAACAGATCGAGCTTAAGAAACTGACGTACCCCTTCAATATGGAAAAATGAATAGCCACACAACGATCAAATAAGAGGAGATGTAGTATCGCAGAACCCTCCGAATCTCAATATAGCCCCAGGAAAGCATCCGGCCAAGCAACTGTGGTTGGCTCAGAATGCCCGACGAAATAAAGAAGCCTCCTAATAAGAAAGCATCCGAAGTACTAAAGGCTACAACAGTACCGAGATAGCGCATATGAATACAGCCTCTGGCACCAATCCTTTCTTCGGACTTTTCATCCTTGCGACATCAGTCAACGCTATCGACCGCATCTAAACAACACAAGCCATGCCTGGAGTCTTAGAGATACTTCCCGACATGGAAACCGCTTTGCCTTCCACAATGAAAGCATGGAGATTCCACACTGCCAGCAGCGGAGCAGAGAAACACATGAAACTCGAGACCTTACCTCTCCCCAGCCAGCCACTCCCACCAAATTCATCTCTCATCAAGGTCCAGCTTGTCAGCCTCAACCCCGTCGACATCAAATTTGCCGAAACACCCTACATCGGCCGTCTTTTGCATCCCATGCCGGCCATTCCTGGACTCGATGGTGTTGGTCGTGTGGTGAAGACGACAAATGCTACTCTACAACCCGGTGAACTCGTCATGTTTCGCCTGCTCGAGAAACAAACCCAGGGTGCTCTGGCCGAGTACATTGTCGTTCCGAGCGAAGGTTGCGTGCCAGTTCCAGATGGGGTGCCGCCGGCTCAAGCTGCCACCGTAGGAACCTGCGGAATGACAGCGTATCAGGCCATTGCTCCTTATGTCGAAAAGCACCGCTCGCAGACCGGAGAAGAACCGTTCCGTGTTTTCATCAACGGCGGTTCAGGCGGGACAGGGACGTTTCAAATCCAAGTCGCAAAGGCACTTGGATGCTATGTTGCAGCATCTTGCTCGACAAGCAACGTGGAGCTTTGCAAATCGCTAGGCGCAGATGCGGTTATTGACTATCGCTCCGGCTCCACCAGCGACGCTTTATCAAACATGGTACTCAACGAGGCCAGTCCACAGTTTGACCTCGTGGTGGACAATGTCGACCTGCCATGGCGCCTGTACAAGGCCGCCGCGTCGTATATGAAAGCGGAGGGGACATACGTGCAAATAGGCGGAGATTTTAGCTGGCAGGCCATCATAGAGCTGATGCGCATCAAGCTACTTCCTAGCCTTCTGGGCGGAGTACAAAGGCAATGGATGTTTCTGGCCATGAAGACGAATCGAGAGCACGGCGAGCGGGTTCTTCAGTGGATGCAGGAGGGAAAGATTCGGATACCGATTGACAAGGAGTTTGGGTTCAACGATGTCCCCAGCGCGTACAAGAGACTGAAAGATGGAAGGACAAGGGGCAAGATTCTTGTCCATGTCTCGAAGGAAGGTTGATGGGCTTTTTACATATGTATACAAGGAACCGCGTCAAGATTGTGTCTAAAATAGAGGAAGTATGTGTCTTTAGGCTTAATGTCTGCGGTACCCATCAGCTAAGAAGATATCTATTTAGTGAAAGTGTTTGATCACCCTGAGCATTTTTGTGAAGACACGCCCTTACCTACCTGTGTGACCGGCTAAGAGCCGAATAGGAAACACGATTCCAAACCAAAGTGAGAACTAGAAACCCTAGTGCAAACAACTGATGTATTCCATTTAGTAATGCCGTGGTACGGAAGTTTAAGTGAGGGGAGGTGCCATGATTTCTAAGCAGCGGGCTTGCGGCTGGAAGCACCGGAATTTGACGACTCCGCACCAAATCTTCTTCTTCATCCCTACGTCATACATTTACCGCCTCTTTCTTCATTCCCGTCGTCTTCTTGAAATATCACTTGAAAAGGGCACATATCATACGGATCAGATTGGTTGTTCTATACCAAAATGTCTCGACCAGGTGCCAAGGGCTCGCAGTAAGTTATCACAATCTCTCCTACTAAACTATTAGCATCGCAAGTATGGTTTCACTAACCAGAACCTCAAGACTTTCCGACTTGGCCCGCCGTCTTCTGGAGCATGGGCCTAGAAAGACGCATACTACCTCTCGAAGAGTACGTGTCATTTACAATCACGCCTACGTTGCGGACACGACCAAGGCTGTCCAGGTCTGGGAGCACGACGGATATCCCCAGTATTACTTCCCTGCTTCTGAGCTGAAGAATTGTAACCTGCGAGACACGGAGACGATCAAGAAGGATGGAGATGTTCTGGCAGCCATCGCGCAGTTGACCGTCCCTGCTAGAGACGCAATCCAGGAAGCCAAGACAGACAGGGTGATTCGCTTTGCCGATGATGATCGCTTGGGAGTTTTGAGGGGCCTGGTGCGACTTGAGTTTGGTGCCATGGGTCAGTCTTCCGCTTGTTAAGCCTTCTGGACTGTCTTCTCACTAACGTTCTCGCAGATCAATGGCTCGAGGAGGATACTCCCATCTATGTCCACCCCAAGGATCCCTTCAAACGAATTGACATCCTCCCCTCCACCCGCAACATCGAGGTCAAGGTCGCCGGGAAGACCGTCGCGAAATCAACTTCATCAGTTCACCTTCTGGAGACGGGGCTTCCCACCCGCTACTACCTCCCTTTAACGTCCGTCGACCAAACCGTCCTCAGGAAGAGCAACTTGATGACCAAGTGTCCATACAAGGGAGAGGCAGAATACTACAACATGGTGGTTGGGGGAGACGAGATGGAGAATCTGGTGTGGTACTACCGGACGCCGACTCATGAGAGTGTGCCTATTGCTGGGCTGGTGTGTTTCTACAATGAAAAGGTTGATATACTGCTTGATGGCGAACTTTTGGAGAGACCTCGGACACAGTTTGCCTGAATCGAGAACGGATGTATGGGAAGATATTATGATGGTCCTCTTGCCTCCGAGTTAGACTCCGGAAACAAACTCAGCTCCACTGTTGAATCTAGAGAAGCAGGTTGATCAATGCGGGTACTTTCTCCGCCTTTTGGATGACATGACACTAGTCTCAGCCCTTAACTCGACGATTGTGGATTCATCGCTACGCCCTTTGTCTAATCATATTTTTGTGGTTTAGCTACTAAAGCTGTATGCCGCTACTTTACTTGAACGCATTGTCTTAGTGTTTCATTATACACCTTTCTTAACCATGTCTAACACGCCCGAAACTGTCCTCATCGTCGGCGCCGGCATTGTGGGCTCGGCTTTGGCCCACTTCCTGTCCGCGTCGTCTGTTCCTCGAAAGATCACGATAGTCGATCGCTCCCTCAATCCACTAGTCGGTTCTACTGGGCACGCACCTGGATTCATCGGACAGTTCAACGAGTCGGAGGTCCTTACCAGACTCGCCGTCAAGACCGTGGCAGAATACGCCAAGATCCCCGGTGGTTTCGACGCCGTGGGTGGACTCGAGGTTGCGTTCGAAGCTGCTGGAATCGCCAGGCTGAAATCGCGGTGCGAAGAAGCGACCAAGTTGGGACTCCGGGCAGAAATGACCAGCATCCAGCGCGCCAAGGAACTCGCGCCGCAGCTGGTGGATGATTCACGACCAGCGGAGGCGCTGCATTTCGCAACCGATGGAACTGCGAATGCGGGCAGGCTCACTTCCTTCTACTTGGAGCATGCGAAGAAGGCCGGTGTACACTGCGTACAGGCAGACGTCAAGAGACTTCTCATCTCTAATGGTCGCATCAACGGCATTAAAGTCCAAGACGGTACATCCAGCTTCGAGCTAGAGGCCGACAGAGTGGTATTGGCAACTGGGATCTGGGCCCAGGATCTATGTCAGGATCTTGACTTTCCCATCCCTGTTGTTCCAGTTGGCCATCCTTACACCCACGGCCGAACTCGACAACCAAACTCTTCCAAGCTGCCTTTCGTCCGATGGCCAGAGCATCACGTTTACGCAAGGGACCACGGAGACCGCTACGGAATGGGGACCTACGACCACCGACCCATTCACTACAAGCCCACGAACGGCACAGCCATCGGGGCGTGGATTCCTGACTTCGAGGAGCCGTTGAAAATCGCCAAAAGTTTCCTGCCACAAGCCTCCAGAGACGAGTTCGAGAGTGCGACGAGCTTCAACGGCATCTTCTCTATGACTCCTGACAACATGCCGCTGGCGGGCCGAGTTCGGTCTGTGCAAGGGCTGTACTTGGCTGTGGCCGTTTGGGTCACGCATGGGGCGGGCACTGCCAAGTTCATCGCTGAGATGATGGATGGGCTGGAAGTGGACCAGAAGACACAGGTTGCCTTAGATCCCGAGCGGTTCCGAGGGCAGGACGCTTCATCTCTGGAGCAACAGTCGTTGAATGGATACAAAGAAATCTACAAGACTGCCGAGGCTCTTTAATCGCGTACATAGTACAAATTCGAACATGATAGATGAAGATCTAAGTCGTGAAGACGATCACTAGTTCCGGAATGATCTAGCAAGTATTTTATCAAGGAATGCACGCGGCATTCAATTGTACCGTCACCTATAAATCTCCCTTTCACTTGCTTGTCAACTTGTAAAAGATGGACCCAGCTACGACGATGACCGTAGTAAGAACTGCTAGCGTCCGAAGTCCGCCCCCGATGTACTTTTTCGCTATCCTCGTTTCATGGCCATCCCAGCCGGCGGCGCTGTTGACGCGAGGAAATGGTTCATCAGGAACTGGCTTGTCCAGGAACTTACACAGCGGCTCCCACCCGTCCTCAACCGTCCACTCAAGCAGTCGATCCTTTGGCACAAGACCACGGATCATGTTACAATGCTCTAGATTCCACATTAGCCAAGGGACTTCAACAAGGAACCGGCCGGCACTCACCCTTATACACCCACTTCCCATTCCTCGCAATGCCCGTCTCGATATTCCCATCCAAAGCGCGGAACAACCCCGGCCACATGAACCGCACAAACACGTGCCAGGCCCAGAAACCGTCGCGGCTGAGGCACGAGAGAGCGAACAGGGCCCAGTGGCCGTTGGAACGAAGGATAGTTGTGGTTGCGCTCCGATGCCACGCATCCAAGTCCTTGCGGTAGTTGAGAACAACCTTGGCATCTGGATACGCGGCGATGAGCTCGGCGGCAAAGACCGAGGCTGCGGCGTCCGTCACGGCGACGGAGTGGCCGAGGACGGCGTCGAAGTCGGCTGCTGTGATGGTGGTGTTGCCATCCAGATCGCCGAACCATCTAAAGAGGTCAGTAATAGACAGACGCGATACTGCAGTCACTGTAACTCACTTCTTACGACATAGCCGAACCCACTGCTCAGAGTAATTCGGCTCTTCGTACACAATGTCCCAGCCGTGGTAGGTATGGTCATACCCCAGCGTCAGCAGAGCGTGCTGGAGAGACTCGGTGGCAGAGCGCGGCATGCCAACGCACAAGACCTCCATGGGCTTGGTGCGTGTACGCTTCGGCGGTTCTGGCAGAGCGTAGACATAATTCTCCAGCAAACGACACCACCAGCTGTTCAGTCCTGGCATTTTGTCGATGTGAGGTTTTGTGAGTAATTGATCTCACGGGTTTTCGATCGAGTGATGACTGGTGATATATAGGTTGAACGGTTGGAATGGGGAGATGTAAGCTGACGGCCAAGGCTTCTGTGATGTCATAAAGAGGGAATTGTGCACAGCCATATTCAGCCAGTTGCTATGCGTGCCGCCATCATCTTCACTTTGCCACGTCACAAAGGAGTAGCCGAGACACACATGACATTGTAGGACGGCCAACATCTCTTACACTACGGCAAGGCACCTTTTGAAAACGACAAGGGTTAAGTGACAGTTGGCGAACCACCGGACTTCTACCAAACGTATTCCGACAAGAAAGGTATTCCAGGTACATCAGCCATGCACCAGTCTCAATCTTATTGAAGAAAATGCCACCCCGTTGCCTCTAAAGGTCTCTTCGATCGCACTGGTATCAGTATTCCCCAGATTCAGCAGCTGCACGTTTTCAAGGTTCGGAAAGCTCTGGGGCCCATTGTTGGCCATCACCTTGACGCAATCTATAAGCCTTCGAAGGTCAGGACCCTTGGCACCCTTCTGCAGCCGCAACGAACGGAGAGAAGGCGGCAGCATGGTCACCAGCCTCGTGTCCTCCGGATCGAGAAACGGTCCGCCAAGTATCGGTTCGCCCACGGGTCCTGGCCTTATCCTGAAGCGGCTGGTGAACGGGTTGGTGTGGGTCAGCAGGCACCGGGAATCGAGAGTCAGATGCTCGAGACGCTCCATGTCGGCGAGCGAGTGTATCATGTCGGGCTCTGCTAGCTCGACGGAGGCCGAGAAGATTTGGTGCAGGTCGATATGGAGATTCTTCAGGGTCGGTGCATATTGGAGGATGACGCGCTGAGCCTCGTTTCCAGTGAGGCTGTACGATGCAACCTTCGAGTTACCGCCAATGTACGCGAAGGTCTCAAGACGCGGGCAGGCCACTAGAACGGCAGCGAGGGACTCGGCATTGAGCACACTGTTCACGAGGCACAAGCCCGTGACGTGATCGAAGACAAAGGGTGCACGCGGAGAGCCCCCTTGCTCGGCCAACTCATGGCAGATGATGGTCTTGAGGTTCGGCGCCGCAGTGCTGAGGGCTTTGAGATGGCCGAACGGCATCCCGGACTTCGTGTCCCCGTGGTACGTCACCAGCATCTTGAGACGCAGCAGCGAGTTTGGCTGGGACAGGATACACACGGGGCGGTAATGGCTGACGGCGTAGATGTCCTCGAGGTTTGGACACAGGGAGACGAGCACGGCGGTGATCAACGTCTCGGACACCGTCTTCTCCTCAATCTCGCTCCGCAGCCACGCCCACCCATCGTCTCGCTCATCAGCAAGCAGACCTCGCGCCCGCTCGTCGTGCAGAGCCAGGAGCTGAGGCGGCGTATCCCCGCGGTCCTGGATGCACCACTCGTGGTCGGCGAAGCAGCGCACATGCGACGCCAGATCCGGCCGCTCTATGAGAGTACGCGCAAGCAGATCGGATCTCCTGGTTGCTGGCCGGTGATACAGCCTGGGCGTGGCGATGGCGTTGAGCGTCTTGGACATGAGGCAGAGACGCGCCAGGGCGACGAGGTCAGCTTTGTCGTAGGCTGGCCGGTGCTCGCGGGCGTAGAGGCCGTCATGCCGGCCGGCGTCTCGAAGGGTGCAGTGACGACACAGCATCTCGATGACGTTTTCGAGCGGGAGGTCGAGGAATGAAGGCATCGTGTTGGAGTGCAGTGAGCGTCGGTTGGCGTTGGCGTGGCTTGGTCAGGTTGCGAGAGTGCGAGTGTGCGAGAGTGAGGTCATATCAGCGATTCACTACCCCGCATCGAAGAGTCTCAGGTGCGGTACGTACAGACGCAGACTACGATGTTATGTGACTTATCTTTAGGTTCAACATGGGCAGGCAGGCCGTGCAGTTCAGTTCTACGTAGTTCTATGCTGGATCGAGAATTCCTCTTAGTGTTAGAGACATATAATATAGTCTCATATTCCAACTATCAACTAAGGCATCAAATCCCTGCTTAATGGATACGCTAATAATTAATTGAACATGTCAGCCACCCCACCACCCCCCAGTACGTATCTAGCCCTCATCTAGAACTCGGCTTGCTGGGGTCGACATATGCACCCCCTGATCCCATCTATAGGGCAAGGCCTTGGCCGTCCGTGGACATGACAGCCTGCGCCGCAATCGCTGCGAGGCCCTCGTTCTCGGGCACCCTCGGCGATGCAAAACCACGCGAAACACTTCCCTGAGGTGCCGACTGGCCGACAGTTGCAAGGGTCCCTGCTCGTTGTCGTTCAACGCCTGTCGTGGGCTGGCTTGATGAAGGATCGCCAGGTCCGCCTTGTCCTTTCTCTGGCGCCTCGCCGGCAACGGATGAAGCCTCGGTTCGCCGCGCAGAGTCTGGGGGTGGACTGGGCTGCGGACACCCGTTCATCACCTTTCTGACAAGACTCTGCATTTGCGCGGTAGAGTGGCTTTCTATACCGCGGGCGATGTCTTCTCGCTGGATGGGGTCGCAGCTGAAGCCTGGGTCGTTGTCACTGTTGCCTCTGCCACTCCAGAAGCTCTTCTCTGTTCCCCTTTGGTGTCCGTCGGCTTGGCTGTCTCTGTTGGTGCTGTCCTCGCTGTCTTTGCCCTGTTTGCCGATTGTAGTCTTCTCATCCTTGTTGTCGTTGGTCAACGCAGAATTCTCTAGCTTCACGACGTTGCCAGTGTTCGGATCATCGCCATCGCTATCGTCCGAAATGACAATGTATTGCGTTGTAGAAGCATGCGGTTCGGTCGTGAGGCGGGAATCTTTGTTCTGGAGAAATGCAGCCACGGAATTCCGGTGCCCAATGTTGGTGTCGTTGGGGTCAAAGGCTTTGAAACTCGAGACAGAAACCCAGTCAACGTCGCTTTGATCGGGAAACCGCCGTCCGTCAAAGTAGATGACAGGGTACTGTCTCTGACCTACTAACGGGCCGCCGTCCTCATAGCCTTTGGCCCAGCCCCGCGGGTGTCGGTCCACCTTCTTATCGAAAAGGTAGCACGCAGGAGTGACGCGCAACAGGGACGCCTTCCATTTGAAGTGGTCGAAACTTGCCCATGGAAGAACGAGAACTGGGTACAGGAACCTGAGTCTCGGGTAGTGGGCAGCATAGATCTCGCCTACAACAGGCATGACGACGTCTTTAGGAATGGACGTGCCGGAGCTCTCTTGCGGCCGAATTCGCTCGTCACGGTCCTGGAGCGGCCTGTCACCCTCGGCCCTGTTTCCTGGATTCGGCCGGGCTCGTTCGTTGCTCCCCGGCGGAATTCCAAGTCGTTTACTAAAGGCGTCTCTTGCCACCTCGTTGTTCTTCTCGGCCAGCGCCGCGGTGCAATTGAGGACACGCATGCCGAGCGTTTGCACTGCCAGCGAGTGCTCTTTCGTCAGCCCGTGCACGTGGCTCGCGAGGTGCTTAGCAGCGCCACTGATGGGGTTTTTGAGAAAGTGCCTGTGGTGCTCTTTGCACGCGAGGATGTACCATTCGCCGGTAAGAGCGGGGTACTGTGCGATGATGTACTTGATTTGGGCGTTTCCGTCCTGGAAGACCTGATCGAAATCGATGGTGTTTTCTTCTGCCGAGACAGTCGGCAGATAACCGTGTCGTGGGTGTTTTTGTTGTTGTTGATCGATCGTTGTCTCCGAAGGCCTTTTTCTCGACGTACGGGGATTGGTCGCAAGGTCTGAGGACGTTCGATGGTTGCTCGAGCTCCCAGCTGGCGATGCGTCGTTGCTGCTACCTTTGTGTTGGCTGGGAGGCTTGGCCACCTGATCTTTCCCAGCTGAAACCCGAGGGGCGGTGGCCAAGTCGGGCTCACGTGTCTCTTTGGCCTGTTGTGTTCTCTGGTCCCGTGGAATGTTTGTCCCAGGGTTGGGGGGGTTTGGGCTCATTACATTCGTCCCTGAGGAGGTGTTCGCCTCCGAGTTTGTATTCGTCTCTGTAGCTGGAATCATCCGTGAAGCAAGATCCTCTTCCACGGCGGAGTTCGTCTCGGGGCCCGGCTTCATCTGTGGCGTAGGATTTTTGTCTGGGGCTGAATTCATCTGCCGAGTTCGACTCGTCTCTGGGGCTAGGGTCGTCTGTCGAACTGGATTCGTCTCTGGGCGATCCTCTAGGCCGTCCTCTGGACCTGGATTTTCCTCTGGATTTGGGTTCTCGTGTGAAACTGGGATTTCGGCTTCCCCAGAAGCTGGGTTCTCTTGGGGAGGTCTGCCCTCTGTCGTAGGCCCTGTCGTAGCCTCGGTCGTAGGCTCTGCCGTAGGCTCGATCGTAGGATTCATTTCAGCAGGACGCGGTTCTTGGCTTGGATTCGCATCTGCGACTACCGGTGCCTCGAGTATCGTGTGCTCGCCCGGACCTGGATTCGCCTCCGGATCTGTCTGCGCACCTGGTGCTGTTGTCTTGTGCTGCCCTCCAGCCATGTTTGTCTCGGACGTTGACTCCTGTGGAACCAGAGCCAGCCGCAACCTATCTTGAATCCACGGGTCCGAGAGAGTGTCCCCAAAGGCGTCGAGAATGACATAGGCAAGGCTCTTGTTGGCTGTGTTCAGACGTTCCGCGTAGTCACGCTCCATGGCCGGCAAGGACTGCGCATATTGGATCTCGAGCTCCCTCATCTCGCCCCCAAGCCGAACGAGCGCGTCGGTGCCTCTTTGGTAGTTTTCGGGTTGAGTCGTGTGCTGAGTGAGCTGCTGAATATCGTGGTCGAAGCGGGCTCGCATGGCTTGGTGGTCTTGCTGAAATACATCCTGAGGGGACCTGATCTGGTGGACCTCATGCATCCATCGTGTGGCGCATTCCCAGAGCGCAGTCACTCTCGCATTGGCCGTGTCGACGACTTGGCTCATCGTGGGAGCGTTGCAGAAAACAGGGCGGTGGCGGCGCTGATGGTGTAGGAGGGGAGAGGAAAGGAGGAGAAGAGGAGAAGGGGGAGATTGTTTGTTGGTTGGTTATTGCTTTTGCCAGATCCTGTGCCTTACGTTACGCGGCGCGCATGTTGGTTGTGTAACCGGCTGGCTATCACCTATTGGTTGCGCGGTAACCAATGGGGGTCTGGCTTGGCCGTTAGCCAAAACGATCAATCAGTTGCGGCTTGCTCCGAGGTACTTACTTGTACATTGCCTTCACCTTCTCTCTGCCCTCCATTTGCAGGCTTGGAGTTGACGCGAGAAGTCGCGTGTGGAAGGCCATAACTCGGGGCAACGTCCCAAAGCACAGCACCAGCCTTGCCCTATGTCAGGCTCTGCAGCCAATTGACTGCAAGACAATGTGGCCAAGTAAAAGAAAAGGAGACAAAAAAGAGCGTTTTTGAGCTGACATTCGACAGAACAACAAGACCAAAAATGAGTGGTTGCGGGGGGTTGGCCTACGTTGATGTTGTCGGCCAGCGACGTGCTTATCTTCATGGTAGAGTGGTGGTGAAGTCTAGTCTATAGATAAGGTCTTTCTGTCCTGGTCCCAATAAATAAAAAAACACGCCCCTCGACGAAGAAAATGATGGAAGGATTTTCTGCTCCCAAGGAACGATTCCCCAGATGTTTTATGGTAATAAGATGGCTAAATGGACAAAGGTGATTCTCGGTGCAATGCTACCCTAGAGTTAGGCGGGGTTACCTCGCAACGGACATTTTGTCTCCACTAAAGTCAAACAGTAGCTGCAATCTGACGCGACATCACCACTCAGACTTGCAAACCCAACGGCCTCGACGCCAGTTCGAGATGCCGTCACCATATCATGCATAGCCATGTCGTCGAGGCGTGGGTTCAAGAGGTCACAAGCCTCCGCTTCGAACCGCCGAGATCATCCAACAAGCGCCGCGCCGGGGACAAACAAAACATCGAGCAACCAACTCGCAAGCGAAAACGCCTCGACGCGACACCTCGAGCAGCCGCAACACCTCGAGCAGCCGCAACACGAAGCGGCGCGCAGCACACTCCGCAGTCGTCTGTCATCAGCGCCACTGGCTTCTCGTCTTTCGTCAACACTCTTCGAAATGATGCTTCCTCGCCTTTGCCTTCGCCGAGCAAACGACGCCGCCAGAGCACATCGCCCTCGAAGTGACACCTTACCATGGCTAGCCTGGCCCAGCTCAAGCGCCCGATCAAGCTCATCAACCCCGAGGAGATGATCACTGCCCTCCCTGACGATGCCCACAAGCTATACTACGAGTTATTTGCCGTGTCGTCCAAGTCGGCCATCGTCCCCAGCGGCTTGGCTAAGCTGATCAGCCCCGTTACGACGCTCCAGGTCCTGCCCTTCATGTGGCAGACAGACAACGAGGAACCGGCCGACGAAGGCGCGTTGGCGCGAGAATATGCAGAAATGCTTGCCATCTTAGCGGAAGCCAAGGACGCAACCAGGTTTAACAAAGGAGAGTCGGCTTGGAACGGCCAAGTCCACTATCCCCTACTCAAACTTGCTCTCTCTTCCTTTCCGTCGGTCCAGGCAGAAACCATTACAAACGCCCTCATTTTGAAACAGTTCCGGCCAGAAGATCACGAGAATTGGGGAGGATCAGCCTCGTCTAGCGCTGCGTCGAGCCGGACAAGTCTGCTGAGCGATGATTATGCTTCAGCCGAGCCGACGCCAGCGTCAGTCCATAAGATGATCGACTTTGCGCTGATCTTGCTCCCGGATGCTCCGCTGCGAGCTGTAATGAATAGCGCTCTAGCCCAGCAAAAGTGTGGCACCATCAACCAGACAGCCTACGAAGCCTTGCGGATACGGCCGGCCCCAGTCTTCGTGGAAACCAAGGTGTCGACGGGCAACTTGGCCAGCAGCAATGTGCAGCTGGCTGTGTGGACGGCTGCATGGCATGAGCGACTTCGGGCCATCAGAACGGATCAGCGAGTCATCACCGTTCCTGTTATGCATGTTTACGGCAATGTGTGGCAGGTTCTGTTTGCCGTTAACAACGAGGAGGAGCTGGTAAGTATGATGTCGACTTTGTCTGTGCTGGGCTAATCTTGGGAGTAGCTGCTTCTTGACCAGTCTATGAGAATTGGAGACACTTCTACTATCACTGGGTTGTACCAGCTCCGGGCAGCTCTGGCAGTGATAGCAAAGTGGATAGACGGTGACTTCAAAGCCGGGATCACTAAGTTCTTGACCGATGATGCCGCTCCTGGCAATACTTGAACTACCCTGGTTATCCCGCAGGATACCAGATACATTTCTGGCTTTGATACCCTCCGTCTAGGAGCCAGTAAGGCGATTTCGACGTTGTGGCACCATGCTGGTCATTACTCTTGGTAAAGATCGGAGCTTGAGATATCCGCGACCAGACCTGAGGTGATATTAACTTCTATTTCTATTTACTATATGGAGGGTGACTGACCTCTTAAAGCAATAGCTATCACTGTACTTTCATTGCTATCTAGAAGCATTGGCCATCAGGGTCCTTGTCCTGGCGTCATCGAGGAACAGCGCTGGCTTCAAGGCCGAGTCGTCCCGGAACGAAGATGGATGGAAGATTGTGAACTGGATAACACAGGAACAGAGAAACATGGATCGCTATTGGAGGCTCGATTCGCCTGTTCCAGAGCCAGTCAGTGATCTGGTCGCTCGATCCGACAGAAATGTTGACAAGACTCTGGGACAGCGATCTAGCAATACAGAATTATCACGAGACTTCTCCACAGACCATGTGGTATCTGATCTTGGGGAGGAGAGGACACTGAACTTCAGCAGTGACCCTTGCTGGCACCTGCTCGACCTGGTCAAGAAGGGAAGCTGCTCCAGCTCCAACCTCGGAGGAGTAGAACGTAATAGTTGCTTTGAGACGTAGATCATGGAAGAGAATTCTTAGAGTAATTCTGGACGCTTGCTAATCAGGCATAATTTATAACCATTGATAAATACCTGGACGCTGGCTCAATTGCTGCCACGAGATTAGCTAGAACTCCCTGCAGCCCACCCAGATCCAGAGCGGTGATAACATTCTGGGATAAAATTTCTTGGCGGTGCACAATTAGGCAATGGGAAACATTGGGGTTCGACGGTAGGGCCGATATGAAGCGGAATTTAAATTCCTGCGCTAAGTTAAAGCGGCACGCGAATATCCACCCACGCTGTGTGGGATGGAGGACAGGCTCGGTGGCTGTGAGGGGTCATTCTTCAGGGCAAGCTGTGGTATCTGGATTGGTGTAGTGAACGGTATGTCCTTGAGGAGACAGAGTTCCAGAAGGAAGATTGAAGAGTCAAGATGGGAAATATAAGACCCTACGATGATGAAGATAATACATCGCATCAACGCCCTTAAAAGACAGCCAACTGAGGTATTTGGTAGTTCTACGGCCTGGGATCAGATGAGAGTTGGTGAACAATGATCATTGTCTATGAACAACCCCCCTAGACTACACCAGCAGCCTTAGCACCCTCTGGATCATGAGCCACCACCTCGATCTCAACCCTCATATCATCCTCGCCCAGCCGCGTGACACCAACGCAGGTCCAAATCGGTTCATGATCAGGCATGTACTTCCTAAAGTTGCGCACCATTGCCGCCAGAGCTTCATCGTTGATGGGGACGTGGTACGAGTTCACTCGGAACACCTGGGACCAGCCCTTGCCGCCGGCGTCCTTGAGGTTGCGCTCGACGTTTGCAAAGGCCAGGTCAATCTGAGCGTTGATTTCCTTTTCGAAGACTTCGGTGTGAGGGTCCCATCCGCCTGGATATGCGTGAGCGAGTAGAACGGGCATGAAAACAACCAACGTACCTTGGCCGGCACATTCGATCCTGTCGCCGATACGGACGGCTTGGCTGTACTTGAACTGGGCCTTCTTGTTGACGCCAGCTTTCTCGTAGGCGTAGTACTTGAGATGGGACATGATGACTGTCTCTGATGTACAGGATCGGGTGTAAAGTGATACTCAACGAGGATAAAGAGGGATGGAAGATGAAGCACAGAGGTACAAAGTGAGCGGCAGAGGTTAAAATACATGTACGAAGGCGCTATGACATGATGACATGATACTGCAGCAAGTATCTCCTGTGGCTGATAGTCTACTACTCTGTGACCGCATCGAAGCGGGGCTGGCGGCATGGGACAAATTAGTAAGAAATCAGCCATTATTAAGACACGTTTGGTTGCTTCGTTTGTAAGTCTACCCTCGTACTCCATATCTACCCCCGCTATGGACGATCCACTGCGGTAAGTTCTTGGCCTCGTGTGACGACCTGCATGAGGCAAATATGCATATCGCGTGCTGGGTAGGTATGTCACTGACGACGGGCAAGGGTACGTATTCCTGAGAATGTTCTGCCTGAGATGATTCGTTTCATTTGTTGACTGGTGTCTGTGACTGTGCACTGATTCGACGTCAGATAGGTTGATACAGTCGCTAATTCCCCTCCCCTGTTGAGCACCCAAGTGACGGCCAACAACCATTTTCACGATGTGTGGAACGTGTCTTGGCTACAATTACAATACGAACGATGACAATCGAAGCTACGTATTGATACTACATGCCCACATCAAGCTGCTGGAGGAAGTTCTCCAATCGCACACGATCGACATCGATGCCCTCATCTCCCGTCTAAGCACTTGCAGACTGGAGTTTCTGTATGGCCCTTATCAGCGGCTCTCACCACTTATTGGGCATTCAGAGAGTCGCTCATCACTTTGATAGCGCTGTGTACTTCAACGAGGGATCTAACTTCGAGTGGGAGCCACCTTGGTACTAAATGGCCAATGAGTAGCTGTCCCGACAGTGTAAGCGGACCGGGCGTTATTTTAGCACATTTTCAGATACAAGATCGTTTAGTCAACCAATAAATTGGCAAAAGATGTGTGAATTGCTATCGAGTCCGGCCCGAAAGCCCAAAGGTGAAAAGTAATGATGAAGGAGTGACATGAAAAAGACAAGACCCCGATCCTTGTTCCCGAGAATGTCTCGAAGAACGAAAAAGTGTTGTGGCTCAGCCTTCTGCTTCGGCAACCACCGCCTAGGCAGAAACCACCTGGTTTACTTAGCCCATGAGTCCCTGAACCATGCTGAGGGCAGTCTTGATGAGCCAGTTGAAGTTGACGTAGGAGAGGGCGCCGCTCGTGGCGGACATGGTGTTCTGGACCAGGCTGTCGATGTCAACCTTGCCAAGGAGCGACTTAGCAGCGGAAGCGAAGAACTGGATGATGGAACCGCCGGGAATGGTCTCGGTATCCTTGCGAATGCATTAGTCTATTGCCCCCAGGGATTTCAGTGTGATGTAAAACTTACCACGGCACGGCTCGCCAGCTTGGAAGTCTCCTGGCCCAGCTTGCTGGTCATACTGTTCAGATCGACAGACGAAACAGTCTCGTTGACAAAGCCAAGGCCATCCTGAGCCATCTTGTTGAAGTCAAGGGAGCCCTGAGCACATTAGCAAAGTGTTTATATACTGAGCAGCACTGAGACTTACAGAGTCGATGCGGTCGATGATGCTCTGCGTGAAGTCGTTGATGGAACCAGACCACAGAGAGGAGGAGCTATCGTCCTCGCCCTTGTCGGCGTTGTTGCTAGCAGAGCTTCCGGTGAAGCCGCTCAACCAGCTGGTCAAGTCGTACTTGGTATCAAATTAGTGGCATGTCAAAAAGATCTTTGAGTGAAAGACTACTCACGTCGTCCTTGGGAGCCTGGCTAGCCTTGGCCGCGACGTCGTTGGCCCTGACAGACAAGCTGGGGGCATCGCCAGCATGGGCAACAGCTGCGTTGGTCAGCGAAGTCGGTCTTAGCATCTGAGTGGGAGTCTTACCCGACTTGGCGCTGGGCATGGCGGCGGCATGGCCGGCAACGGCGGCGGAGAGGACGAGGAGAGTCTTGAAGAACTGCATGTTAATGGTTGGGAGACGGAAACTCGTGGGTTGGAAAGTAAGTTGAGTGGTGGGTAGTGAATGAGCGGTGGAACGGATTGGAAAGGACTGGTTGACTAGCAAACGAATGTAGAAATGAATGTGGTGAAGTGGAAGAAGGCCGGCTTCGGATCGGTAGTCTTGATGATTGTGATGGTGGTGGTGAGGGTGAAGAGAAAAGATTGAAAACGTGGGAAGGCCACCTTATATACAAGATATCTCGGTAGAGTCGAGTCTGATTCTATGTGAGGTTATGCTCAGACTGTCAGATAGTTCGGATCTCGAGCTTTCCGAGAGTGCAGCATTAGCACTCATCCACACATGGAGACCAGTTTTGTGCATCTAAGCATAAAACGTTCCCAGTGTTTAATGCAAGGATGCAACATCTCTTAGAGTGCACAATAATGCAATCAATATACAGATACGGACCATTGTGTAAGCTACGTTCGAGGAGCACCGTTCCCAACGTTTGAAGTATCGTCCAGGGTGCCGAATACAGTAATCGACATACCGAAAAGCCTCGGAAATAACGAGCAAGCTTCATCTAACCAGAGATCAACGTCGCCAATGTTTGAAGTAGGACATGTTCCGGGTGCCGATCAATGCAGTCGATAGACCAATAAGCACTGCCGAATGATCTGCATATCAAACAAAACCCCAAGGGGGTTTCAGGTGAGTCGATGCTGCTAGAGTGCCCATTGATGCAGTTAGTGTATTTAGACCGCTACCACACACTGACATTTGCGATAGAGTGACTTTGCCACCGAACACAACGCTTCTTAGGTTTCAAGTTAAGATGCAATATCTGAGAAGATGCGTCTTAGGCATCTTCACCTATCTGGGCATCAAACAACGACGCCGCGAGCTCGTGGGGAAGAAACCACTGTGAGATATTGCCAACTCCAGTGATCCGGATTAGCTCTGATCGTTGAGATGCTTGCTATCTAGGAGGTTGGTTCTTCACCACTCAATCTTTTCTGGAAAGCTTTTACGGATGGCAAACTTCGAGAATCACCAAAGGGGCTCGAGTCGTCCCAAAAGGAGAAACATCAACGCGTTTTGGGTCGTCTGAACCCAAAGCCTCGGAATACCACGTGGAGCCCTCCCCCCGCCTTCAAACATACCACACCGACCCTGGGTTTTTGCGCCCTGCAAGGTGCCTAAAGCATTAGGATCGACAGGCGCGAAGTGACCCTGCGTTGATGTGCCGAACTCCTTGAGTCTGAGTGCTCGGAGTAAACTGGGGTGTACTCGGATGCCGCCGACGTTTACTTGAAACACGTTGTGATTGGTTGAGAGGCTGTGCAGAGCTTATTGGCTCCCTCTGAATATTCATGGAGATACGGATAGAGGGATGGGGGATATCCGAAGATGCTTTACGATGCCATCGAGAAATGTAAAGGTTGGTTTAGTTGGGTGGTCACCTGAGCCAGGCTCGTGGTTTATGTCTCGATGGGATGTTATAGAATTGATTATAGCGAATCTCGAACATCGTCGTCGGTAAGGAAGCATCTACATGGTGGACCTACGAATACTGTAGAAATACAGAAGGATGAACTTGTAAATGTCCTGTGTAGGATAGCCCTGAGAAGCCTTCCCCTACCTTCAAAGATACTACCAAGCTTTCGCTAGTATTGTTAAGCAGCTCACCCGATTGCACAACCAACGCCTTGACAGACAAGATCCACCCCCAGCCCCGATTTCGTCCCATCTTTAAGGCATTAAGTTACATAGTATCATTATCCTCAACGACAGGCTTAATACATGCTACCAAATAACTAGCCTGCAACTTCATATCCCTTCTATTCCCAGACCGCGCCCATGATTACCCCTCCACTCCACTAGACAGCCTCTCCTCGTCCGCTTTGACGCAGAGGCCCCAGCGCAACAAGCCCGCAACCAAGAAGACCGAAGACGCCCTTGAGGCCTCTGGCCAGGGCTATCCTAGCAAGTTCAACTGTTAGGAGCAAGCTCTACAACACCGACTACCGCGGCCAGGAGATTATCAAGGCTAGCCCTACTGCTACTCCCACGGGCACCACGGACACCACTATAACACCAGATGCCGCGCCTATATTGCGCCCTATAAGCCTGCCATGCGCCACTAAGACCTGATTCTCCAACTGTCAGGGGCCACGCCCAGACGACCCCGCCCGGCGCGATCAAAGCACACGCGAACGGCGCAGGGTTCATGACGCAGGATGAGGCCTCTGGGCCGGACTAGGCCGGATGGCTATCGTCCCCTCTCTAATTAGGACCAGGGCCCTCCGCTCTGACGGAACGGATGACATTTGGCCTTCCCTGGTCGAAGATCGTTGCGATCATGACCTATACGTGGATAACTCCAGCTCTTAAGATCAAGCCTATGGCCAGTTTTTCAGAATCACTATGCACTCTGACACTTGACGAGAAGACTAATCTACCGACCGACAGCTCGCAATGGTGTACAGTGCTATCAAACGCCTCGAAATGCCCGCTTGACGGCATGACAATTTCCCGACCGCGCCACCAGGCCTGTTGTTCATGTTAGTCTAACATATATTTCAGATTTTCAACAACCCCTCTGGACCACGCAGAGAAATCTTTGGTACGGGCGTGTCAGATGCCTGTGCAGTGAGTCTCGGACTGCCTGGGATATAGGTCTCCTTAGAGCAGGTTGGCTGGCGTCTGCTGAAGAGGTGAGTCGATGGAATACGAAGGAATGCAACTAATGAATGCTGGTAGTGCAAATTGAAGTCGCCTCGGTGTCACCGATGCCCATCATCCTGGACATCTGCCTTCGTGCCCACTGAGCAAAAGTTCAAGATAGGAGCAAATTGGTATCGATCCTGGAGCCAGGTTAACTGGTACTTGCCTAGGCAAACTTCCAACATCATACTCCCCAAGCCGTATGGTGGTACAATAATTAAATGTCACAGCGGGCACAGTCTTGACAGTGAGCTCGTAGTCACTGCCAACATGTGAGTACAATCTGGAACCCGCTAGGTCGCAAAGAATGAGCTTTGGAAAATTTCTAATGATCCTTAGCCATGGCTCCTATTATGTGAGCTTTTCGTACCGTTACTAGCGAGACTAAAGGGGATGCCAGCTTCCCATTCGGGGTCCGAACGATTCTCACGTGGTTGACATCTGCCTCCATCCAAGTTCGCGTGCTTCCATCACAGAGAAAGAGCTTATCATCAGCCTCGATAGGAAGGCTGAAGATAAGGACCTTCTCAGTGAGACCGCGCAAGGCTGCGGTGCTGTCGTCGTGGTTGTCAGAGAGTCAGGAAATACCCTTCTTCGAGCTATCGGGAGACCAGGTGCGCTTGATCGTGGACACGTCCGCGGTTCGCAAGCGTACCGCGAGTATTGTCCTAGTTGGGACTGCTATGAAGCCTCATCCGTGTTCAGGACGCGCCTGACACTGGTATCCGGTTCAAGAACTGGGTAATGCGGCCGCTGCAGTCTTTGTCGAGAACTTCAACCCCGTGCGGCAGGTTGCCTATTACCTTTCCTCGCCGTACCAAAGAGTATCCTGCTTATTGTTCCTTCCTAGGCTGTGGAGCTGATACACGCGACTTCGAGATCATTTTTGTTGGATATAAATAGTGGCCTCTTGTCGGAATTGTGCCTCACTTCCCTCTTGGATACGGCCCTCCCCTGGCTTCACTAAGTCGAAGCCCGTCTCTCGATTCGGGTTGCGCACATCTGACTAACTGAAGGACTGGAGTCACGAGGCGGTCAATGTCAAGTGAAACCCTCATGGTATGTGGTAACTGCTACTAGAAGTTCCCCTTATATGTCTGGAAAACTAGCAGTTGGACCTTCCAAGCTCAATAGGCAGGCACCTTGACCCCGAACCGGAGCCATCCTAAGCCTTAGGCCCAGATTTAGAATCAAGGTCCTTGTTGATCACCGTAGCACCGATGATTCTCTCCTGGACCCTCCATCCCTCATCCGTCATCTTTAGTCTATCCAGCGTAGTCAACCAGAACCAAATCCTCGGCAGATCATCAGTGACCATAATCGCCCCTTTAGTCGTCACCTTTCCCGCATCCTCGGCCCAAATATGACGCACAAGCAGGTTGTGATAGCGAACGACAACAGCGCCCGTTTCCTCATCGCGATCCACGATATGGTTCGTTGCATGGCGGCTTACACCAGGAATGAGCGGGAGATAGATCTTCCTCGTGAAGCCCTCCAGCTCCGCTCTGCCTCGGAAGGTGCCGTAGGCATGGCGCAACGAAGCGTCGGGGAGGAAGGTGGAGCTTATCATGTCTTGGTCGAATTCTTCGAAAAGGGTGTTGATTCGGTTGACGAAGTCGATCGCCGAGCTGCGTTCTTCGGCTGTCACCTGGAGGGAAGTGGTGTTTGGGAGGGGCGGGAACCCGGAGTTTGCGTTGAGATAGGCCATATTGCACGAAAGCTGAATGAGGAGAGTGTGGATGGTTGTAAGTGTGTGGCAGTCTTATACTGTCGCCGTTGCAGTCAAATGGTACGTCACATCTTAGTACCGTAAGTACAAACATCTTTTGTAAGGACAGCCAGAATGCCCTTGGCCACTCTCCATGACCAAGCCGTCTCACATGACATTTCAACCCTGGTCCTCCATTGGTACAGGAATACTCTGCCTAACGATTTCACAGCTGGAATTAGGTGATTAAGCCGATTTCTATTATGAATGCTATCGATTTCTTACGTACCAACAATCTGCCGCCTCTCTAGGCATTGCGCATCGGCTTGTTGCGTAAACGTACTTCATTAATAGTCAGCTTATATTATGAGGTAGTCGATTTATGTAAAGCACCGATATTGACGTATGATGCCCAAACGCGATAGTCAATGGTTTGTATGAGGTCTTCTAGGAGTATATAACACGATGCAAACTACACGCTATCGATCATAACATTGCAACACTTCAATTCTCAATCCAAATCCCAAAGTCAAGAAACCAACCACGTTCATCATGACTTCACGTCTGATTGCAGTCATCGGCGGAACAGGCGCCCAGGGAATGCCCATTGTCAGAGATCTTGCACAATCTGGCTCCTACACAGTCCGGGCTTTGACCCGTGATCCTACCAGCCCGCGATTCAAGGAGATCCAAGCTTTCGGCCCACCGGGCACTGTAGAACCACTGGTTGGCACATTTGCATCTGAGGATGCCCTAAGGAAACTTTTCCGTGGTGCGTGGGGCGCTTTCGTCAACATCGACGGGTTCAACTGCGGCGAGAAGACGGAGCTTTACTGGACGATTCGGGCATACGAACTGGCGATCGAAGAAGGCGTCAAGTTCTACGTGTACAGCAACCTCATGTACGCCTACAAGCTGAGCGGATGCAAGCCCAAGTTCCGTGGCGGTCACTACGACGCGAAGGGCCGAATCGGCGAGTGGATTCTGTTCCAGAACCCGGAAGTCTCCCGTTTTCATGGAATGAGCGCCGCGCTCTTCACGACTGGGCCGTACATGGAGATGGCCATCCATGCCTACACGCCCATGTCGCCAACTGTCGAAGACGGCGTCGTCACCTGGAGAGTTCCGCTCGGCGACGGCGCTGTGCCCGAAGTCGCCCTCGATGATTGCGGCTATTACGTCAAATGGCTGTTCGACAACCACGAGCGCGCGGCTGGGATGGACCTCGACGTGGCTATTGAGCACGCCACATACACCGAAGTCCCCAAGGCTTTCGAAAAGGTCACGGGCAAGCCAGCGCAGTCCATCGACGCCAGCTTTGATGAGCGCTTCGCCAACGCGCCTGTTGCCGAGCTTCCAACAGGTTACAACGCTGATCCGAAGGACCCGGCCACCATGAAGTACCGTGACAACTTCACGGGGTGGTGGAATCTGTGGCGCCATTCCGGTGGGAACAAGGGGTTGATCAAGAAGGATTACAAGGTCTTGGATGAGATTCACCCTGGTCGTATCAGGACCGTCGAGGATTGGTTCAGGCGCGAGGATAAACGGGGGAGAGAGCTGGGACTCGGTAGCCTCTGGGAAAGAGTCCAACCCGAGAACCTTGGCTTTGTGCTTAAGCTTCATGAAGATAAGAGGCAGGGTACTCTCTAGGTTCTGAAGCAGCTTGGCCAGACACAAGTTCCTAGGATACAAGTCTACGATGCAACGCGCTCTGATTTCTCAGCTTCTCGTCCTCCATACTGCTTGATAGTCCACACATTGCCAGTTCATTGAGGAAGGGATGAGGCTTTCAATACACTGTTGAGAGTGAATGGCACTATAGACACCGTGGACATCAAACCACCATCATTAATCATTAATGAGCCGGATGGGTGAGGTAAGAGGCCCACACCGAGACGGAAGCTATCAGCGCTCACTGACTGGCTAGTTGAGCGGATGATATGACGTGTGCTGAAAGTGAATTACTACGTAGTCATTACATATCAACGTAACAATCTGGAAGTTTAACCGTGGGAAGCGCATTTTGTAGCATCAAACACCTATATTTACACTATTAACTACTGCCACACAACGCCATAAGTAAGACCGAGTTGACAGAAGGTAATAGTCAAGGGATTAGAAGTAGAACAAACCCATCCGATCAATAAATTAATCGATTGAAACTTGGAGTGTATTACGGTGTACAGCTAACCTCACTCTCCCGTGCTGCTTTCCGGATGGCTGAGGCCCCAAGCCGTATCAACTCATCGACAGAATTGATCGTACTTTCAAAATGTCTAGCCTCGTACTGCGCCAATCTTTGTGCTGGTATACTCTTGATGAGAGCGATTGTCGATTTGAGCAGTTCAATATCAGCCCCTGCTTGCGGGCAGGCAGGATTCGCCAGCGTGTTGCAGAATAATGTTACCGAAGCCGATGTGGGATAGAAGATGGTAAGCCTAAGAAAAGGTTAGCCTATGCATGCATCTTGCTCTGTATACAAAGAGAGCCTGCTATTCAACAGAGTGCCAAGAAGGAAAAGAATAGCCATGAAACTGATGCGCCATACGTACCATAACGCTTCGTTTGAATACTGTCTAATAGCTGCACTGAAATAGATGAGGGTCGACCGGCTCGCCTCGATGGAGAGAGCGTCGCTTGATTGAATGCCACCCCTGTAACCAACTTCATCTCCAGCTCCCTCCGCCACAGGGAATTTATGAATGGATGTTACCATGTGATGATACTCGAGATACAGGAGAAAGTGCTGCATGCTCCTCAGCTGCTCCCATGTCGAGGCAAATTGGAACTTCTCAGGAACCGAAAGCGCGGGACGGCAGTGCAGTGGAAAAGACAATCGCCAGCTCTCCAGCTGTTCATCCAGTTCCCGGATATCACGCAAACGTTCCGCTTCTGTCCTTGTAGAAGCGACCCTTGAATGAAGAGAGCGGTAGACTCGCCCTTTCAGGACAGCAAGTTGTAAATCACCAGGGAAATAGGGATTCGCCCTGGCGCAGTTGTCCAAGTAGCTTTCTGGCAGAGTAAGGTCGCAGTATTCGTCATCCAGTATTGGGGGCTGTCGAGTACGCAAGGCTATGTCTTTGTCGAAGAAGTAGCACAGCCAGAATAATATCCTTAGATGACTCCTCTCACGGCGCTGTCGCTCGGACTCCTGCTCGATTGAAGCTCCCTGAGGATCGAAATGTCTGCCGAGTAATAACGTCATTCGACAAGCGGCTGCAAGTAGTTTTGTAGCGGACTGCATACGGCCGCAAAACGTGTGATACATGTGCTAGATGGAGGAGAAGAGGTTAGTTTATGAGTAATCATAGACAACTGAGAAGAGATCGATCCAGCTTTTCTCTTTCTATTCCAAGCGCGAAAAGACTCACAAGCATCAAGACGGTCTGCAGGCTAGCCAGACACGCTTCTTCAAGAAGACCCGAGAGAAGACGATTCGCCGTCATAGCACACGCAGCAGTATCGATACTGATATCGGCTGTAAGATCTGATCGAAATAGATAGGCGACAGACACAAATGCTAGGACACAGGCCCCCGCAGTCATGTGCTCAACGGCCATCGGCCCATCGGCGGGTGCATAAGCGAGGTCGATTACATCTTCGAAGAGAGCCTGATCGATGATGGGAAAGACGAGGCTGAATGTTGTGCTCTGGAAATTGGCCAATAGCCTTTCAGTGATAACTCGGCGCGGGATGCCATTAAAAAGCTCGCAGAATTGTTTAGCCTGCGAAGCGGGTGAGAAGGAAGACGGGGACTGGTGTCGAGCTCCCAGTTGGGCCAACTTCAACCATGACGCGGTATCGCCAGTGCGTGTAAGAATCCACTGCATCGCCTCTGTCGAAAAGTAAGGAAGGCCACTGTCCCAGCAGACTTGCCCGAGCCAACGATCAGTATGTCGAATGTTCTCACAGGACAGCCAGTTGGCTGGTTCACGCACCACCCCCTCTCATGACTCGAAAGGAGTAGATAGATCCTCTTGGACGGTCGAGTTCACGGAGAACGGGCTCTGTTGTATAGATGTCGATTCTGAGGATCTCGTCTGTTCCATTGAACCACGCAGAGATGGGCTCTTCGACCCAGTAGCAGCAACCATCTCTGCCACAGCCTCTTCGACCTGGAGGATGCGCTGGGTCAGACTTTCGTAATGGAGCTTCTTGGTTTGGCATTGCGGTGGATTTGACTTGATCGACGGGCTGCACGAGAGTTAACTTGTGTATGATGCATCGGAAACAGCGCGGACCAACCTGGAGCTCCTCGTGATCTTTTTTCCTCTCACCCGATCGAACGTGCACGTCACGCCATCGAGAGTACACCTTTGGCACTGCGTCCCCGTGATAGAGGCACTGCAAAGTTGCTGAAGATGGATCCCATTAGCTAACAATCCTAAGACAACTAAAGTATTCTACTTCGCCTGGACTCGGTGAAAAGCGCTATACCGGCGCTGCGTCCGGGCAGTAAATTCAAATAATGTGAACTGATCTACGGGAGGCAGAAATTTTTGCACCAAGCCGCAAGCTTGGGTTCCTATGTGGGTTTGAAATATTGTCGACCTCCTTGATATTTAAGTAACACGTAAGGTTTCCGCCATGCCGTATTGTTGCGACGACTGCATCACGTAATTATCGGCCTTGTACGTAACCATAAAATGCCAGCATATGGTGATTACTAATTACACCTGGAATTATTCGCTTCTGGCTTTGCTAATTTTCACAGCTAAACTGTAAGGGAACAAAGCCTGGAAGTTACGCTTTGATCCGGATAACTCAGCGTCTGGGATCAATAGATTTACATGTATAGGCGCATTAATTAGCCAACTAGCTCTTGCCCTTCACAGCACAGCAACGAAATTACGAGTTATGTGCATCCATAGCGATTTGCTCTCAGATTTGGGGTACTAGTTGACTAGTTCCACCAACTTGAAGACGAAATAATTAATCTAAGATCTATTCGTAAGGAGTGTGAGATAGTTGTGCTGACAAGCTACGATGCAACCAATTCCCATGTCGTAAAGAGCGTAAGGTAGTCTTGCACTACTACGAGTGTCTAATATCCGTAACCCAATGCACCAGACTCAAACAATGAAGCCATCTCAAGCAGAGTCAACGTTGACGTAACACAACACCCAGCCGAATTCCACCGAGTTTGTGCTGATCAGCGCCTCCTGCGCCTTGGTGAACGCCGCGCTGCCAGGCTGGACGCCGTACTGGTCCTTGTACATCTGGCAAGTGACCTCGCTGACATCGGGAGCGGTGACTCCGGGAGCATGGACGGTGACGCTCTTGAGCTGTAGGCCGGTGATAGAGAGGTCGAAGTGCGTGAGCTTGCCGAAGGGGATCTTGACGGGCGTGGAGCTGTGGCTGCCGCTGATGGGCTTGTTGACGGCGATGACGTTTACGACCGCGACGTTGGCGTCCCTTTCGGTGGGGAGGGCCGTTGCGGTGGAGGCCAGGGTGGCGGCGAGGGTGGTGATGATGGTGGTGAAGTGCATGATGATGGATGTGAATGATCTTGTGGTGTTGGTGTGTGTTGTTGTGTGTTGTTGTGTGTTGTTGTGATGTTGTAGTGAATGCGTGCTGTGATGTCTAGTGGAATGAAAACTAACTTTCAGAGCCAGAAACGATGTTATATATCCCAATGGATCGTCACTTCATTTATCTTCCCCCAAAGTTCTCAACTCCAGTCCTCGTATTCCTCCCACCTAATAATAGTGCATGGCGCAGATCTGACACCAGCGCACAAACGAGCCATCATCATTCGTAAAGTGGGTGGCCTCCCAGTTGGCCATGTGCTGGCTGACGCAGGAATTAATAGTAAGCGCTTGACGTTTTCCTCCGCAGCGTTACGAATGCCGTAGTCAAGGGAACCTGGCGTGAGATGGGGCTGAGCGATGTGGCAGCGGCGGGTACGAAGATCTTTCTCCACAGAGAATCAGCTGAGAATGCTCTGAAGCCAGTGAAAGACGGTCTGGCCGTCATATGAGGGAATGGTACCGCCGAGTGGGTGCGATCCTACGTAGTATCCAGTCCCTCCATCAATTCCGATTGACTCTTTGCTTGTTTAATATTAGGTAGGTCACGTCCAACATCTCGTATGAATACTCACAATTCTTTTTTTACGCGACGACATGAGATCCCATGACATTCTAGTGTGCTCACGGCCCTGGAATGTGCGTGTGGAGTGATCGCCGCTTCTTTGCTGTCTGAGAATACTTAATACGACCGATGTTGGACAAGACGTCACAGCGTTCTCTTGAACCAAGCCTCGCAGTGTTGGCCTCTCTGAGGCTGCATCATGTGTCTGAAGGACCACCATGTTTTTACGAGCTCTAGACATACACAATGAAAATGTTTGTAGACGAGGCAACAGCTCATTGTCTTCTTGTTGCATACACGGAATCGACAGTGCAGCCATGTCCGGTAAAGTTGACTAGGCACTAAAGGTGGTATTGATATCGACGCAAAAGGTTTCCATAGTAAGATGTGATCATGGAAGAACTTTGAGATATCTTTAAGCAAACTTGACTGGTGAGCATCAACAACAAAAGGCAGATCCGGGGTCAGAGTTTAGTCGTTGCTGAAGAAAGGACCTTTCAGATCAGCTGAACCGTTGATGTACTCGATGACATTCTGCTTCAGCTTTAATATACGGTAAGTAAAAGCGTTTTACCTTATTCATCTTCACAATATGGGAACATCACTCTGAGCTACTTCATGTCGTTGTTCGTATAGTGCCCCCCAAGGAAATATTAGAATCACCACAGCTGCAAATTGCACACTTGTGGAAGAGTTCGTCCGCGGGATGACTCAATGTATGACTATGATACGACCTAGAAGTCCTTTCATAAGGAATTGGTCCCGCTGTTACGGCTTAAAAGCTTCACAACAGCCTCATGCCCCCTCTCAACAGCTCGCGAGAGCGGTGTCCGATCGCATCTATCCTTTGAGTCCACCTCAACCTTCCCTGTCTCTAACAGTAGCTTAACAACGGCCTCATTTCCCATTTTCGCAGCAAGAGAGAGCGGTGGTTGACCCCATCTAACCTTTAAGTTCACATCGACTTTCCTGGTTCTAAGCAGTAGCTTGACAACGGCCTCATGTCCCTTCTCAATAGCCCAGGTGAGCGGTGTCCGATCCCATCTATCCATTGAGTCCACGTCAACCTTCCCCGTCTCTAGAAGTAGCTTAGCAATAGCTTCATATCCGTGCCTCGCAGCCAAAGAGAGTGGTGTTTGATCGCATCTATCCTTCGAGTTCACATTGACTTTCCCGGTTTCAAGCAGCAGCTTAACAACAGCCTCGTGTCCCTTTTCAGCAGCCCGCGACAGGGGTGTTTGGTTCTGCCTTATATCCCTGTAGTTGACATCAACCTCTGTGCATAGCAGCTTCTTGACGATCTCCACGTGCCCAAAACTTGAAGCTATAAACAAGCTGGTGTGTTCTTTGGTGTCACTCTTCGGTACCCAGGCTATTCTGGACCAGATTGGGTAGCTTATTGATTTAGGATCGCAAATCTCTAGCATACGATTCATTAAGGTGTCCTCGTTGATAAAAGCCTCGCGAGAATGGCCAGTCCAGTGCTTGGCCGAGTAGTCCAAGAACGGGTAGGTGTACGTGTCTGCATCGGGATCCCTAGTCGTAGAGGTCTCCATCTCGATGGTGTTAAGAAGCCAAAGATAGGCCACACAAACCTCAGCAAAAGTTGCGTTCGCCTGCTGAGCAGTGATAGAGCGTTTCCAGCATGTTCATGGTGGCGTTGAGTCTTCGCTCAGTGGTGACGGCGCATGGCGTGAGCTGGATGGAGACTGATCCGTCAAGATTTCTCGAACAGTTTGGTGTAGAAAATAGATAGCCTCGTTGTATGTCGTCACAAATAGACCACATGCGGATTTCATGCGCTTTTCAAAGTCCAGATCTTCTTCCAAGTCGAGGTCAGTCATGGAGGTCACAGAGCCGTCAATGTTAATCGCCAAATTCATCTCCGTAATGGTCAAAGGCCGGTTCGCTGCTAGGATAACACTGAGAACCTTTCGAGCCATTGGTTTGTCGGTTGACTTTCTCAGAATCTTCTCGTACGCCTCGTCGACGTTTTTGGGCAACTGTTCAATGGCTGCATCAATACCCTTCAGGGTCTTCTTGAACCCAGACTTGTGCAAGTCGTCAAAGACAAGATATACCCAGAGGTACGTGCGATGTTCCATTCGACGAAGTTGATCGGTCAGGTGATCTGCTTTCTGGGTGTCCAACCCCATCACCTTGGCTAGGTTATTGACTTTGCGCTCGATGACTTTGTTCACCTCCTTGCTGATTGCGTCCGAGCTCTCGTCTCCTGGAATGTGAACCATAGAAGAGGCGCCGATCAGGGGTTGTACCTGCCACATGATCTGGTCATACGGGCGGGTGGTGAGAAGATACTTTACTTTCCCGCGGGTCTGGGCGTCTCCGGAAAGATGAGCTTCCAACCCGTCGATCAAGGGCTGCAGTTCCGAATCTTGGCATTCATCAAGTGCGTCCAGGACAATGATCACCGGTCCTGTTTGTGGATCCCGCGTAGCCTTTCTCAGAATGCTCCAGAGTGTTTCTGTAGCATTTACCACGCCTTGTCCGTTCGCATCATATTCCGGGATGGCATAGTGCATGAGGAATGGTTTCTCGCGGAGTAGCTGATGAAGAAGCGCGCAAAGGGCCTGGCGGACGGTGTTTTGGTCCTGGTCTTTGAAAAAGAAGTAACAGACAGTTGCGTGCTGGGGCAGTTTGTTGTTGACCAAGTGCTTGGCTAGGACAGATTTTCCACATCCCGGATCGGCAGAGACGACCAAAGCCCCTGAATCCTGTTGCAACCAAGCTTCGAAAGTCGGGTGGCCTTGGAACCATTCACAAGTGCCCTCAACTCGATCCACGATTCTGTTTTTGTACCACTCGTATGTCACGTCCTTCCCGGGGTCAGTCAGTCGGAAGGCCTGAAGACATTCGTTCTCCCTCTCGGACGTGGCCCAATTGTGAATATCTTTTTGGATCTGCAAGCCTTCTTGCGAGATATCACGGTGATCCTTTGCAACTTTCAAGTGCTGTTCCGCGATGGATAGGAGCTGCTTCATGGTATCAAACTGCTTCTCAGCTGTGGTGCTGAGGTTCTCCAATTCTCGTGTCGATGTCAGGTCGCTGACCTGATATATGTCGTTCCGCACGAGTTCCTCGAGATCTTTGACTTTCTGTAGCATGTCTTCCCAGTCATCGTACCGGAACATGTCCCGAGGAAGGTTCTTAAACGAGCTGCGGTAAAATCTGAGCACACTCTGAAGCTGGAAGTTGAGTATCGCTTGGTACAGGTTTCTGACATTCTCCTTGACCGAGTCACCGGGTGCCTTGAAGCTCTCGTGAAATCGACTTAGCATAGGCTCGAGTGCGATGTAATAATCCATGCGAGTTGTGACATAAGTGAAACCATCCCGGTTGGCCTCATCTGCGATCTTGGGGTTCGTGAGGAGTGGAAGGATGACACAGACGCCGGCCCAGGCCATTGAGACCTACGGTGAGCCCAGAACAACCTTGTCCATCAAACCCTTTACTCCCATCACAAGTTTGGTGGCTTGTGTGATCTGGTCGTGCAGAACGAATCGATGGCCTGCAATGGTGTACTCCAGTTTCTTCGCGTCCATCCGCGTAAGGCCTTGTTGTGAGATTGTGCTGAATTGTTTCTGGCGCAATTCTGGATCGGCACTGATCGCGTTCTCGTTAGGGTCCGTTCCAACAGGGCTTGTCGAGGCATCTGGGAGACCTGGGTAAGAATCAGCGACCAGCTTAGATTATCTCGTTGTCGACAACTCATACTCGCAGAATAAAGCTCCTAAGACAACAGTTTCTGGCACCGGTCCACCATCTCAGAGCTATCCCGTTTGAGGGCATCGTAAGCCTCATCCCAAAGCGATTCATGGTCCATATGATCTAGGGACTCGCCCGTGTCGGCAGTGGGGAGGGCATGTTCCGTATTCGACTCGACCGGCCGAGTTGGCGCAGGTTTGGGAGGAGAAGTCGCTGGGGCGGGGTCTGCATATCACATCCAAAGGCCGGGATCAATGGGGTAAAAGCTCTTGATTTCTATCTATCCTAGCGGGAAAGGAAGGTCTTTAAATACATGATTTGGTCCGTAGGAAGGGATAGGAATCGTGTCATCTAGAGCGATGAGAAAGGAAGGGAAACGTGTCATCTAGGATGACTAGGTTGTTGAGGGCATCAAGGTTCGTAGCTAGGTTGTTGAGAGAGGTCAACTTGATCAACCTTTGTAAGACCATCGGGCCTAGGAAGCTTGTCATGTGGGGGAACCTTGTGATAGCCAATGCAATGTGACACTGCAGGTTGCTCCAGCGGCTTGTCATTTTGTCGGGATTGCTTCTGGCTGGCCGGTGCAGCAGGCGCTTGACTTGGCGTCTTCTTGTGAATGCACCTCGAGAAAAGCTTCTTCATGATGCTTCTTCGGTGACAATAATCGTAAGTGAGATTCTGTATGGTTGGGTGAGCAGTCTCGGAGGATTGCTAGAGCCATGCGGCTGATGGGGCGATCGCTATTAGTTTTGTGATAACGCAAGTTAGCCGTCCGTTTTCAAGACCAACACAGCCTTGTCGTGCTCATTACCCCTCTCAGTCAGAAGTGACGTGGCGGTCTTTTATTGGTTATTTTTCTTCGTGTAGGCTGGGCGTTTTATGAACAGCGTTTGCTGTCTCTCAGCGTTGACATGCTTAGAAACATTGGCGATGTGATGCCGTCAAACACTGAGAGAAGTAGCTTGTGCCGGGTGAAGCTGAATTTCTTGATGTATATAGATACTGGCATAGATAGAGCAAAGGCCTCCATATATTTTCACTTGTTGCCACTCAGCCGCGGAAACAAGCGGGAGGGCGGGGGTGCGCGTAGCTTGATCTTGCGCGTGTAGTCTACACACCGGTCCGCCAAGTCGTGTTCATATCGCCCGCTCGATTTAATTCGACACCGGAGCCCGACGACATTTTTCTACTTAAAGACTTGACACAGCCCGCATCTACACCAGACGCTGACGTGATCCTCGGCTCCCCGGCCTTTGGGATGGCTCAGTGAGGCCTGCCATGTCGCCGAGCATATGTCGTTGCCGGGTTACCGATCTGGGACCCTAGGTAACGCCTTGATTGGAGATATTTTGTGACGGTATGCACAGAAGCCCAATTATCAATGGGTACATTGCATAATGGCAAATTGCAAGGCACAATGCTGTCCCGTTGGAAACATATGTCAAGTATTGCATCTCATGTATAAAGTACCCTGTCATTTGGTCCTGTACTCGTCCCGATTTGAGATTCCCAGCCTGATTCAATCTGTACAAACAATCCAACCATATAGTTTGAGAAACGCGATCATGTCTCACGCTGGTATTCTGGAACCTCCTCTCCAGCTCGCCACTTGTATTTGCTCCCCGGGTGATCCTCTGGCAATCGTTTGGAACCAATAAACACCTCTCTTGCTGTAACGCCCTCCTTCTCAACCTTTGACCTGAATATTCCTCGGCGTCTCAGTTCAGGCAGTAAAAGCTCGATGATGTCTTCAAAGCTGCCAGGGTTGGTGACGTGAGCCACATTGAAACCGTCCACATCGGCCAGCTCAATCCATCGCTCCAAGTCGTCTGCGACACTGGTCGGACTGCCGAGAACCTTCGCTT
The DNA here is from genome assembly GCA_037954315.1 of Neonectria punicea. Lineage (NCBI taxonomy): Eukaryota > Fungi > Ascomycota > Sordariomycetes > Hypocreales > Nectriaceae > Neonectria > Neonectria punicea. The sequence goes on along the minus strand of JAZAVJ010000036.1, from coordinate 141,093 downwards.
GAAGACCACCGACGCTAAGATATTCGATGATGCGCCGCTTCGTCCACGGAAGGTTGTCCGTTCCTGGAACGGTGTCGGACCATCGCCGAACAATGGACTGAACGCGGGGCGATTCAACGAAGCGAAAGTCGTCATCATCCGAGTAACCAGAGAGGTCGATTCCAGTCCATCCGCCAAACAGGGCCAAAGCACCCTCTTCGTCCGCGTACTTCAGGTACTCTTCACGCTTGGCCTTGGCCTCTTCGTCAGTCGCCGCAATGATGATGTTGATTCCCACCAGAACCTTGATGTGGTTCGGGTCTCTTCCCTCCTTCGCTGCGACAGCGCGAATGTTGTCCACGGTCCGACGAACGGCCTCGGGAGTCTGTCCGCCGACGAAAATCGCCTCGCCGTGTTTCCCACCGAAGCCGTTTCCGGCCTCCGACACGCCAGCTTGAAACAGAAACGGGGTGCGTTGCGGTGAAGGTTCACAGAAATGAGGTCCTGGGACTTGGAAGTATTTTCCTTTGTGATCAATCTTGCGGACTCCATCAGGGGCGATGTAAACGCCAGTTTCGCGGTCCGCAAGAACAGCATCGTCTCGGAAGCTTCCTTCCCACAGCTTGTAGAGCACCTCCAAGTACTCGTGAGCGATTGCGTATCTCTCGTCGTGAGGAATCTGCTCTTTCAGTCCATGGTTGCGGGCTGCACTGTCCAGATACGATGTGACAATGTTCCATGCGACACGGCCTTCGCTTAGATGATCAACAGTTGAGAGTCGTCGGGCGAGTGAATATGGCTTTTCATAGGTCAAACTCGCGGTCACGCCAAGTATGAGGTTCTTTGTCGCGGCTGCCATCGCTGGGACCAGGTACAACGGATCATTGACGGGAAATTGTGCACCTGAACTGAGGGCGGGGACGACGTTTTCAGGGCCCTTGTAAACATCGTACGGGCCGAGCGTATCCGCAATGAACATGGCATGGAAATCAGCCTTGTCGAGGAGCTGGGCCAGTTCGACCCAGAACGACAGCTTCTTATACTGGTCTGTCTTGTTGCGGGGATGGCGCCAGAGCCCTGGGGCCAAGTGGCCCGGGGTATTCATGACAAAGGCATTGAGGATGATTTGTTTCTTTCCAACTGCCGGAGATTCGGTTTGTGAGGTCTCGCTTTTGCTTGTCATAGTGAAGAGTCGTGGTGTTTGAAAGGCACGGCCTCAGAAGGTGAAGCGAACGATAAGCAGGGTGCAGAGTAAAACCAGAAGAACAAACCCTGCTTCAGCGAAAATGATGTGCGGCTATTATCTCCATGATACGATTCTCAAGATTCTTGGCACTGATTACACCAGCCGCAAACAGAGAAGCCTTATTGGGCGCCTTTGATGTTACGTAGGATCGCCGTATTGCACCATTGCTCGCAATTGAACGTGATGCGGAGTAGAAGCCGATGTCGCTCTCACACGTTGTGGCACCACATCACAGTTCAATCCTCAATTACTACTTCGGCATGCGTGCACAGTACACTTCATTTTAGGGTAGTATCACTATGTTAGACATCAGCCAGCCCGTATTATGACCACTCGACGAATGGACATTACCATGACACATATGCCATCGGAGATTATAAGCTAGAGGACTCAGAGACGTCTTCTACTGGTGAAATAAGGTGTGAGATTAAGTACTTAGCGTAGACCAGAACCACGTTATCATGCAGCCATGCGACCCTACAGCCAAGTCGTCGGTGATCGTGGATACAATATCATTGAAGATGATGGGCGATGCTATTCCCGGAGGCTTTCGCGCCCCGTCCGCAGATAAACCTCGACAAACGCCAGAGGTTTCTAACCGTATGAAACATGTCATCCCTGCAATCCCACCAAACGTAATGTGAAGGAGCAAAGGTGTGAGAATAAAATGGGGCATTGGATGCCGAACTTCCGGGAGAGACAACTGAAGTGATGGATAAGGACGAGAAGGATGAAATATAAGATGATGTTGATTAAAGCAGTAAGGAGTTTTCAACTGCTTGCTTGATTGAACAGCTTCTTTCCCTTGCATCTTCCTGATATACTTCACAAACGTACTAATGTCAGTACAATTGGGCGTGTCGGGGGTAACCCTGATCCCTCAAGGGACGGGCTATGGCATGCTCATAGGCTTAGGAGTGGCATTCTGCGGAGTGATTCTGGGCGGTGTCAGGATACAGAAAAAATATCTCTCGGAGGATTCGGGAACCTCTGAGATGTTCATGGTCGCAAATCGCTCGGTTGGCACGGGCTTGACAGCTTCAGCCGTCTTCTCATCATGGATGTGGATCAACGAGACGGTCTTCTCGGCGGCAATGTGCTACAAGTTCGGCCTCGCCGTTCCATTCGTACGTGCCATCGATGAATTGTTTGTTCGTTATGCCAAAAGGAAGTTGCTAATGGAGATAGTTAGTGGTGGTCTACTGGACTTTGTTTCCAGATTGCCCTGATGGCAGCACTTGGTGTCCTCGCAAAGATCAGAGTTCCATACGCCCACACATCCTTGGAGATTATTCGCATGCGTTACGGGACGATCGGCCACATTGTGTTCATGATTCTCAACATAACAAACAATGTTTTCGGGTGCGCGTCTATGATTCTAACTGGCTCGCAGTTGATCTTTGGTATCTCTGGGATGCACTTCGTCGCTGCGACTATTCTCATTCCCTTGGGAGGTACGTATTTGACAACAACCTAGTAGCTATTCAGATCTAACGAGGCTTATAGTGGTTCTCTACACGGCTGTGGGTGGATTGAAGGCGACCTTTTTGACTGATTATTTGCACACGCTGATTGCATTGATCCTCATCATCTACTTCACCCTCACCGTTGTAACGCACGACGCTGTTGGCGGTCTTGGCGGACTTTACGATAAAGTCGTAGCCACGGCGTCAGAAAACATCATCGAGGGAAATTACAAGGGATCTCTTCTCACAATGAAGTCAGAAGATGCCGTCATTTGGGGACTGATCCTCAAATTTGGAAACCTGGCCCTCGTCGTTATGGTACGTTAACCACGTTCAATCTCCACCATGGCTGTGTTGTTGACTCTCAGAAGGACACCGCATTCTGGCAAAAGTCATTTGCGACGGAAGTCAACGCGACAGTTCCCGGTTATAATCTAGCTGCAGTGGCTATTTTCGGGATCCCTTGGGGTCTTGGGACTGTATTCGGATTGACCGCTAGAGCGCTTCACAACACGCCCATCTTCCCGACCTACCCGGGCGATCTTACATTGGCGCAAGTCAACGCTGGTTTCGTCATGCCGTACACCATCAAAGCCCTGATTGGCGATCAAGGTGTTGTGGTCTTTCTTGTGCTTCTCTTCATGGCATTGACAAGCACCGTGTCCTCGTCCATGATTGCTGTCAGCAGCATCTTGTCATTCGACGTGTACAAGACCTACGTCAATCCGAAGGCATCGGATAAGAGGCTTGTTCACGTCAGCCATCTCGCGGTTGTTTTTCATGGCATATTCATCACTGCCGTCTCACTGGCCTGAACTACGGCGGTGCGAACATGACCTGGATTGGGTATTTCCGGCCAATCCTCTCCTGTCCTGGCATCATTCCGCTAGCTTTGACGCTCTGTTGGTCCGGACAGACTCAACTGGCCGCTGTTATCTCACCAATTCTTGGATTCTTTACTGGATTGGGCATCTGGCTTGGAACAGCGCAGGCGATCTACGGACAGATCAACATGACAACTACTGGAGCGAGTCTTCCGGCCTTGTATGGAGCAATTGGGTCACTTTTCTCGCCTGCTTTGTACTCTGTCCTGATTTCACAATACCGTCCATACAAGTTCGATTGGCGAGAATTTCTCCGAATTGAACTTGCTGAGGAAGCGCAGACTCACAATACAAGCCAGCAAGACGAGGTGAAACAGCATGAGGGCAACAACTCATCTTCCGACGCCCAAACTGCTTCTCGGGATATATTCGCTGTCTCCGATACAGAAAACGATGCAGCCAACACAGACAACAAGAAGTCGCAAGAACCCGTTACAATCACCAGTCCCTCCACGCTCAGCCTGGACGACCTTCACCACCCATTCGACGCTGCCACCCTGCGACACCTACGCCGATGGTATCGCATTGCATGGGCCATGTTTGCCGGCATCGTACTGGTCACCTTTGTTCTCTGGCCGATGCCGCTCTACCGAGACTACATTTTTACCAAGACCTTTTTCAAGAGTTGGACGACGGTGGCAATTGTTTGGCAGTTCTTTGCGTTCTTCGCTGTGGTTATATATCCTTTGTACGATGGACGATATGAGATTCTGAAGAGTGTGCAGGGTGCTTGGAAGGATGGAAGACGGGTCTTCAGTTCGAAATGACAAGTGTGGCAATCTAAACTTGGCTTAGATGATAGATCTAGAAGCGTATGTACTCGGGATCAAGCCATAAAAACGCACTCCCCCATTCATTTTGTCAGCTTGCTTTCCACACCCTCATTATGTTTCCTTCCTCACGTGGCTGTTCGTTTTGTAGCCGCTCGATTACTGACATTGCGGACTACGCCAGAGGTGCAAAATGCCCACATCATGTGTAGCCTCCCTACACTCAAGCCGCAAATCTCCACTAAACACTCCATGGTTACTACATACTTGATAATGCGGGGGGTGAGGTTAGGAAGAGGAAACACGAAAATGAGCATCTGCATCTTGTCGATGACTAAGAAAATCAAACCGTCAGCGCTATCTTGCCAGTGTTTGGACTAGAAGGCCTCATGCTCACCCAGTACTTGGAAAGTCTTCCTCCACAACGACCAAGAGCTCGTTGCCATCGTGGGTTATGTATCTTCAAACGCCAGCCAAGTTCCCTATGAACAGATGGGTCACTAACCAACTTGACGCCAGGGCAACTGACAAAAGCCAAGTCGATCTTGAGTTGTTGAAGTATTCAGCGTCTGGTCAGCTTCTACTGAGGGGTTCTATGGTGTCAGATATCAAGGTGCCTTTCGACTCCAGGGCCAATGAAGCCAAAGCATGATGACGAACTGAAGGACTAGTTCTTCTAATGGATTAGCACGACAGGCAAAGCCGCCCAACGAGAAGGTCTCCCTTGGGCATATACTCGGCAGACGCAGGGCTGGTAGAGCTCATCGACGGTGTCGTTCGATTCGATCCGTTTCTAGGCGGCAGTGTCTTGTTCCTGATGTCATCTAGACTTTTCGGTCTCTGATTTCCAACTCAAGCTTGGAAAAGTCTTTCTTCTTGTCGGGTGCTCCCTGCCTGCAGTACTCGGGGCGTCACGAAGTGGAAATGGAAAGATGCATTTCCTAGGAGTGTCTTTTGTCGCTGGTATCAGCCATGGGGAAGCTTGTGTACACGACGACAACGATACAGCCGCCACGCAACTCAAAACATTCGCTCTCACTTGATTGAGTATCTTGAGGTTCAGGTCATACACGTCCCTCAAAGCGACATCTAGCCTTCCGCTTTCTGCGATTGCAATATTGAGCGTGTGGTGCTTTGGCCTAGGCTTGCCTGGGCCGGCGATAGTGCGCCTTTCTTTTATCATAGTGGCCCAATTCAACAAACTACTGCTGACATCGAAAATGCTCTCGAGCCTACTCCGTTGGTAGAGTAGAAACATTTGCATTAGTTTGACAGTCACATGTTAAAATGTGTGGCCATCTCACGTGATGTCCCGCACTGTATGGTCATTTGATTGGATGAGGGTGAAAGTCACGTGGAATCCAGAGAAGCTCGCCAGTCTGTTCCATCGGGGCTCCACACCTCACCCGAACAATAACAACATCACCTAGCCCCAAATTGCCATGATCCTTGACAACAAGAAACGTTCTGGTACCCAACTGCCTTGATTACCTATCACACTAGGCTTGCTGTGTACCTGTTCGGTCTTACTTAAGTTTCCTTGGGACCAGGGTCGCGTCACACCCATTGCAACGAGGCATTTCTCTCCTTCTTGTCCAATTTGCAAAGACTCGATAGAACCGCATTTCGACACTTTGTCCAATCCTACACTGTGACTCAGCTGATCTTTGACCCGGCATTCCACCTTCTGCACAATGTTTATCGATCAAAGAAGCTTTGAAGGACTCGAGTGGATTGTTGAATCCTTCTCGACAGAACCACGGTGGACCCGCGAACCAGATTTAGACGCCATCAGGAAAACCGTTGCATCAGCTCTAGAATCCAACAACGAGACCGACCAGATTTCTTTTTATGCTCAGGGGGCATTCAACAAGCTCTACGAAATTCAGAGAGAAAGCGGCGACCATCTCCTCATGCGTGTGTCTTTGCCCGTCGATCCTCAAAACAAGACAGTCAGCGAGGTTGCCACATTGGAGTGGGTGTCTCATCACACGGAAATTCCAGTCCCCAAAGTCATCTGTCACGACGCGTCCAGAGACAACCCCATCGGTTTCGAGTGGATTTTGATGAGTAAGCTACCCGGAGAGGTTTGGGCGACACATTGGAAGTCTTTGTCCTACGAGTCCAAGGAACATGTCGTTAAATCATTTTGCGGCTTTTCCACTCAGATCTTCAGGAAGCAACTTCGAGGCATCGGAAACATACACTCCATGTCACCTTCTGCGGATGTGGGTCGAATCGTCTCGATGCACTTTTTCTGGGATGATCACATTCATCAGAACGTGCCCCGTGGCCCATTCCGAACAACTCGGGACTGGATCCACGCACAATTAGCACTGAGCGATAATGACTGCCAATCCAAGATTGCCACGTACTCAGCCAAAACCGACATGGATAGCGATGACGAAGATGATTTGGAGGATGCAGAGCGGACACTGGAAATCATCAAGAAGCTCCGACCTCTGGTTGATCAGATTTTCCCCAATGGTGATGATTCTCAGTATGAGTCGTCCATGTTGTGTCACGATGACCTCTCCCTACACAATATTCTCGTAGATACCGACGGGAATTTGACGGGTGTGGTAGATTGGGAATGCGTCTCAGCTCTGCCTTTGTGGAGAGCATGCTGCTTCCCGGCTTTCTTGGTGGAGCAACCACGATACCATAAACCAGACTCTGCTAGGTACAAGGTTGAAGCGAATGGGGAGATCAACGAGTTGTATTGGGAACATATGAAGGAGTACGAGTTGACAATGCTTCGAGAGACATATCTAGAAGAGATGTCCAGGTTGGAGCCCGAGTGGATGAAGGTATTCAAATCCAGTGTACAAAAGCGTGATCTGGACGTCGCAGTGCGCAATTGCGACAACGAGTTTCTCGCCAGGCAAATCAGGGCATGGGCTGACGATGTGGCAATGGGGCGTAACGACGAACATGGTTTGATGGAACGTATCCAAGCGGATTAATGACGAACCTAATCGACGCAGAACTTGGGCAACCCAAGCAAACGAAGTTCAATAACCAATAACAACTGATGCGGACATCCTCTTGACTTTTCTATTGGTAATATGGATGAATGGGATCCCAGAGTAGTTGTCCCATCGCCGTGAGGACGCATTGTGTCGGAAAAACACATATATATATGTGAAGTGACAGGAATGTATCCTCTCATTATGTCGTCATTGGAAACCTCTTTAGAGTAATTTGGGTGCAAGACAATTGGTAGGAAATCCCTTGTTTATTATGCGTAATATGGCTATACCAAGTGTATGGCGCCTTGCTTGTGATCGAGAGGTCAAGAATAAATACTAAACACATCCCACGCATCTCCAACAGCAACCCAATTTCAGATGGTGGGTAAGTCAATGTCCTCGCGCGGTCCCAGCATCACAGCTTGATTGTCGATACCAGACCATCCCGTATCATGTCTGGTGTCCAAGATCCATCTGTAGGAACAAGAACGTTGGCCACGGTCTTTCCCTTCTCTCTTTTGAGGGTGGAGATCGTGGTTTCGTTGTTGACCTGAACCTGGATGTTATAGTATTGTGGGTCACCGCTTGTAAGCTGAGCCAGGAACACAAAGTCAGTAATGACTCGCAAGGAAGGGCCCATCGGAAAAAAGTCTGTATACAAAGAAACCTGGATATTGGAAGAACGTACACCTTGCACGTCCACTCTGAAATTGGTATCTTTCACCAAGCAATGCTCGCCATCGGTGATACCCGAGAGCTTCGAGTCAGGGATGTTCTGAATGAAGGCCTTCAATCCTTTGCTGGCTTTTCCCATTGTGAAGAAGTTGAGTCTGAAAAGGAAGTGTCAGGCTGGGTGATATGCTTCAAAGATGAATGAGATGTGTCCAGAGGTAAGGTGTAGTGATGAGTGTCAGATTTCTTGGGCACAGAAATCGCCCACACATGACGACTTTATATAGGTTGACGCTGGCGATAAGTAATATGTTATTCCTGGGGTCCTGGGAGTTTCTCGTACCACAGGCGCTTGGAGCAGTGTTACAAGCGCTTCAATGTTTCATCAGCTCTGGCAAAGGTTCCAGTGGCTGGGCCTGCAGGGGTCTCATGAGCGCTTGCGACCAACATTGTCGGGCGCCTCCTTGGAGGGGGCTATAATTAGATTCCAGCGCGTGTTCAGAACAAGTGTGATTTGTTCATTAATCGTACTCCGTTGGACTGCGACAGAAAGCGTTTCCAACGGACGTCAATCTGTCAATCATGTAGTCAGATCTATACTTAGTAGAAGGCCGCAGGGCCTAGTTACTATGCCAAGTGGCCGTATCTCGCGCCAAAAGCCGCAATGTAGCTTGAACTATGCTATGATACCTTTTTCCCTCCATATAATCCGCACCGTCTTGGACAGACCACGATATAGCTCATGGTGCGCTCCTGTTTGTATTTTGCGTGCAACGTACAAGGCTTCCTTGGGCCTGGAGCCGCATCGTGATTACGTCCAAAGGACAAGTGAAAACGCCTAATGCGAGGCCACTCACGGCTTTGGAGAAAACGTTCAGTCGTGCGTTGGTCGTCGTAGTAGCCCATTTCTTTAACAGCGAAGAACAGGTTGTCGTGGGAGGCATTACAACGCATGTTTGCTCGCCTTGGATGCGTGCCTTGAGAACATTTCTCAGCCACAAGGCTGCTGACATCTTAGCTAGGTCTACCATTGGCTCATATTTGTTTGTCATCCCTACCCTAGAGAGCAAGGTACATCATGCATTTTTGAGAATAGTCTCTGTTAAGAGATGGAAAGGTGTATTCTCGAATGCAGGCCCTGTTCGAAGTAGGCTGACTTAGAGTCGATCGCACATCGTAGTAGCAAGACAGAAAAAGACACATTTCACAGCCGCTCACTCAAGCACGAGCAGTCCACCTTTGCTTGGGTTGTATGCATATGTCAGAAAATGCAACTGATCCTCTCGTCACGCAATGATATAAACCTTAAGATCAGGATCAGCCAAATACTAGATATGCCCATGCACTCGCACAAAGAACGTTAAGAATGGGGTTGAGGCTTGGGAATGAGTTGAGAGTGAAAGACGCTAAAACCATGGGTCTGACATCGTCGCGTCATACTTCTATATAAACACAGCAGGAAACTACTAATCTTACAAAGCACTACGATCTAATTGAAACGCGGAAAATAGTTATTCCCATCGGATGTAAGACATCACACAGCAGCAATAAGCACAGCGATAAACTAGGTTCGGTATAAAATGCAAGAGGTGGGGTTTGCGTGACTCTTCCCAAAACATCATCCTCACGAACCGCCGAAACTCGGACAATTCACCATGGCATCTTCGCAACCCGAGACAAACACAGTCATTGACCCAAAGCTCCGTGAGCTCTTCAAGGACATCGAGGAGAGGTTCAAGAGCACCAAACTAGGAGATAACCGTTGGTACTTGCTCGTCATCGCCTGCCTCGCCGCGAGCTCCGACCCGGAGGCGGCCAAGGATCTGTACCTCTATCTCGTCAACAAACCCGAATTCCAGCGTTCAGAAGACCGCCAAGCCCTCGTTCGGCAGCTGCGGGAGGCACTGGTGAAGACGATCATCTTGGTCGGTGTGTGCAAGCCCATCGAGGCCATCCTCGCCATCGCCCGCGTGGAAAGGCCCGAGGACCGCGACCTGAGCTGCACGCGGGAGAATTGGCAGGCAGATGAGGCAAACGACCAAAGAGCACAGGATTGGTTCCGGAAGGTGTACACGCGCAACGCCAAAGATACCATCGGCCTCTTCGACGCGCACAAAGACTTTGCGTGGATCTCGTCTGAGATCACCTACGGGTTTTTCCTCTCCGATCGCCAGGTTCTCGACGACCTTGAAACGCAGCTTGTTGTGCTGCCCGGGATAATGAGCCAGAATCTACGGTCCGAGACACACTGGCATATCCGCGGTACACGTCGTATCGGCGTTTCGAAGGATGATGTTCAGGTTATATGGGATGCGGTGCAGACCATCTCGGCCTTTTTTGGGGTCAAACTCACTCGGGTTCCCACGGTGGATGAGGTAGAGCCTGATGTTTGAGGATCTCCGAGGCTATTGAAAGGGATCAATGTTTAGGACGCTAGCGTTACTAAGATGCATGTCAACGTGGGTGGTACACGAAAGAAAGGGCAATTCAACACAAAGACGATAAATAAACAAGAACCCCCAGATAGAATTCAACAAGAAGATCCAATCCGTGTCTTTGTTCTTATTGAAAGGACTATCTACGAGTCGCCAGCTCAAGCCAATGCTCAATCGCATGTAGTGCCCGCCGAGGCAGCCCATTGTATCTCTCCACATCATACGTATCGTTGAGAGACTGCCGAAGACGCTTGGCTGTGGTTACCAGCATCCTACTCGCCCCATGTGCATTCTCCGCTTCAACGAACGCATTTGCCTTGTCCTCGAACTCCCGTCGCATCTTGCGTACCGCAGGACCATCTGCCTCCTCCGCAACGCAAAGTGCACATCGGCACCTGAACCCCCAGGTCTTGTGAAGTGCAGCAACTCTTGCATCATAATCGCTCGACTCATCGTAGGCATGCATAATCTCGTCACCTACTGAGATACGGCGAGTGGCACGGAGGATCATCAGGTCGCCAATATAGTCCTTCTTCGTATTGGGGACGCAGGAATGGTTGATGTACGACGCCCGGATCCAGAGACCGGTACTAGCGTTGTTGATATCTTCATCGTCTGTCTGCGGGCCCACGCCAAAGGCATTTCGCTGGATGATGTCGTGGATCTGGAACGTGTCGATTATGGGGATGCCATCCACTTGAAGCAGCTTAGTCCCAAGACCGGTGTAGTCACCAAAGAGACTCAAGACCTTTTTCACCTGCGATGGATTGTTTAGCAGTTTCTGCACCACTGCCTTGTGCAATCCAGCGGGGAAGACTCTGATGGCAGCATCGTCTCGAACATCGCATGTAATGGTCGAGGATGCTTCGGGCTCATAGCCCCAAACAGCACAGAAAGCCTTCTCGCACATGATGATCTCATCAGGCTGGATTTCACGCGTGACAAACAAGCCACGGCCAGCTCCTGGGCTGCTTCTCACCTCCGTGTGACCGTTGAAGCTCGCGACGTCTGGGTGTCCTTGGTTCTTAGACAGGCTACTGACAGCCTTTTTCAGATTATACACCCCAGTCGCTTGTTCTTGAAGCCGTATTTCGATTCTCCTCAGGTTGAACTTCGCATATGGGTTCTCAGGCTGAAGTTTCTCTTGTGCTTCGAAGAGGCTTTTGGCGTCCATGAAATCGCCGAGAGCATATGCTGCGAGGCCGGCGCGGTAGTAGGCCTTTGCGTCCAGACTCTTCTCTTCCTCGTCTTCGCCGCCTGTGAGTGATGACAGCGCATCGGCCTTTGCCTCGTCGAAGCGCTTGAGGAGGAGATTGACGTGAGAACGGTTGCGGAAGAGGTTCTTCGCCAAGGTGTCGTTTGGCTCGTCGTCTTGTGAAATTGTCTTCAGGCCTTCGGTGTAATGGGCGTGTGCCCGCGCGAGGTCTTGTTTTTTGAGGGCCGCATTGCCTTGATCCTTGGACTTCTGGGGAGACTTGGCAGCACGTGGTCCATCAGCATGCTTTCTGCGCCATTCCTCTGGTCCGCTGCTCAGAGAGAAAATGACAAGGTCGGACGGATGATCGACTCTGATGGTGCGTTCCCCCTGACTGTTCAAGGTATAGTACGGCTCTTTGACGAAAAGTTCCGAAGATGTATCCAAAATGTCCTTCCCGTGCTTAGACTTGTGCAGAAAGACCTCGATTCGCTCAACATCGTCTGGTGATGCTCCCTGGACAACTGCCCAAGAGGAAGCCTCAAGCTCGGCCACCGGGGAAACGCGACGCAAGGAGAGCACACGCCCACGATGATGCGTCTCCATGCGAAGATTCGAGAGTTGCATGGGTTGCAAGTACTCAAGGTTGGTTGTACAAGGCAAATATGGGCTACCGACGGCGTACGCTACCATGGTGCCCTGTCTCTTTTTTGGTGTACCGAGCCCGAACGCTGCGAAAGAGAGGTCCTGCATTAGAGACACCGAAGTTGCCTGCTGGATCAAAGTCGTTGGATCATTAGGTTCCTTCGACTGACCAGCCTGGTCTTGGCATTTCTGGATTTGTTCTTGGACTGTCCTCTGGATCCGCGCTGACTCCTCGGGGGTCATGAAAAGAGTGTTTTTGGATGCCATTGCAGGGCGGTAAAGAAGAAATGGAATTTAATGAAACAAAGAGATAGACACGAGGTTATAATGATAAGAACGGAGCTGTCTATTTAATAAAACCTGTCAGCCCCAGAAACCTCCTTTGCATCCTAAAAATCAGCGTCAAGATAGTGCCATCAAGTCCCAGTGGATCAAACAGGGAATACATGGACTCACATGAACGGCGTGAATCATACCGATGTATCTCTTGGCACTAGTGCTTATTCTACGTCCACATGTGTGGGAGAATTCATGTATTTTGCAGATGCCGGAAAGCCGAAGTAACATCTAGACATTCAAGAAGACCCCACCTCGAGTTACCAGGATGCTACGCTTATCTTGCACTTGGCCAATCGGCGTGCGTACTTTCCGAGCAGGCCAATGGAATTGATTCTTACCATCCACTAGCCTTGATCTTTTTGGTTACCTGTTCGGAGATCAAGGTTGTCTCATGCTGTGCCGCTGAGATAATACGACTGAGTAACGATCAAAAGCGCAATAATGACGACATACCACACAAAAATGTGATATTGTCTTATTAAGCGAGACCAAATAACAGAATGGAAACGGAATGGACACGGGATTGGAGTACACGACGGCCATCAAGGGTCTGGTCTCTATGATTGGTTGATTCTACGCGCACAGTCGTGTCTGATGAAAATAAAAAATCCAGACCCCCATCATAGCTACCATATGGTCGTTCATAGTTGAAGAGAAAGTCCACGAATCAAAGTAAGAGTATCTTATGGACAATTAGGACTCAGCTTCAGTGTATGCATACTGTAGTCCACCCATTCTACCCTAAACACGTATATTTTAGCTAGGAGAATTCTCGTCAATATCCCAATGCCGCATTCTGGTAGTCTAGTCCCAATTTCGTTCGGATGTCCAGAACAAAAACAGCCCCTTTGGCGGCAGCTTCTGAGTTACATGCAAAGTCCATCTGACCTATTAGAAATATGGGATTGATTGAGGAAGGCAAACAGGATTTATATTTCAAGAAAGCACTCTCGTATTACTTCAGTTGCAAAAGAGCCCTACTGTACGTAAAGTTTTAACTACTGTTTTACAATGAACCAAAGAATTTTATAAGTCCTAATTCCCTTCGTGTGCTACCGAAACTCCCATTGTTACTCTCTTTTCCAAAGCCCAACAACTCATAACAATCAAGCCGTAATAGCAATATCAGCACAGGTCAGGTAAACCTGGGGAGTCTGGAACGAGTTCCACTTGAAAGAAAGAAGGGTGTGGCTAGAGGCATAGTTGGGGATCTTAATCTTCTTAGTAACCGTGTATCCACCAGCAATGGACGTGTAGCAGGAGTTGATAGGGGCATTATCAACTCCAGCACATCCATCGCCGTCGAACGCTTTGCAGGTGAACCAGTCGTTGCGGTAGCAAGCTTGGCCCTCGGAGCAGTCAGGGCTGTAGTCGCACGTCTGTCCATCGACGTCGGTGCAGGGAAGGACGCCTTCCTCGAAGCAGTCTTCAGCAGCCTGCTTCTCGGCCTCAGTGGGAAGATAGTCAGGCGTTAGGAGCTTGTCAATGATGTCCTGGTCCTGGCAGATACGGTAGGTGAACATGCCGCCGTGGTCGCCGTTGTTGTCGACGCACCACTGGACCTCGACGATTTCACCGGCCGTGTAAGTGATGACGGGCTCCTGGCCCCAGTTTGCTCCGGGCTGGTTGTAGTCAACGCTGACGCGAGCGTTATAGCCACAAGGGCCCATGCGACCGACTAGAGCAGAGTCTAGATCTGGCCAAGCGGTGACGGGCTCCAGGATGGTGCACTCGGGGCAAGTATCTGGACCAGCCTGCACGAAGAGTCAGAACGGCATCATCGTCGAGCCCAGTGGACAGTATCATACCTGCGCGTTCAATCTAGTTCGGCTCATCGGGGAGCTCAGGTAACCGTGTCCATTGACGGCGGCCACTAGCGTAAGAGTGGTAAGAAGAGTATGATAAGACATCTTGGGTAAGTAAAGGTGTGAAAGCAGTGATTGGGGAGTTTGTGATACGGGGTATTGTGAATGTTCCGTAATGTTGCAAGTCTCGAATAATGCGGACAATCTCGGTTTATACGTTCTACACTGCTAGACTCTCTAAGCGGTGAGACCTTTGCACAGCTGAACATCCTGGGAAAATATTCAGGCACTCCCCTTCATCTGCCGTGTGTAGTGTGCTCTTGGCATGAGGGAGTAGAACCGACATATCGCCTTCCGATGAGTTGTGTATACAGGGTCTGAATGGGGTCATGCCATCCCAAACGAGCCCTGCTGATGAATGAATATCACCGAGACCAAGCTGAAGGAAGTATTTCCACCTATAGCCGAGTCTACGAACTCACCATCAATCACGGAGACATCAATGCGGAGCCCCGGACCATCAAAGTCCGGAGTTGGTTGCAGAGACTCCGGCCGGATCTCGGCCGGCGCCTTCACGGCACTTCAGCGAAGGTTTACACCAACATCCCTAGCAAAAACGACTGTGATACATGCGAGCACGGCATCAATGATGTCAGAGCTGAGACGAAAATGGCCGAGTGTGGGGATCGTCCCAATCTACCCCAGAAACTGGATCGGAGAAATAATCAGGTCCGGGGTTAGCGTCGACGCGAAATAGAGCCTGGAGACGGATGAAGCCGCCGATGCCATGCAGGCGGTTTCTTGGCTTGGAATCGTGAATAGTCAGACAGCTGGACCCTTGTCCAAAGTCGGAGACTCCGCCGGATCTTGGGGAACAGGTCGGAAGCTCCGCCTCCACCTGCAGCTCACGAGCGCCGAGGCCGAGAGGCTTGCATTAATGCGACGCGATGTTCGGGGCGTTGTCACAAGACAGGAACTGCATCGATTACTCTAATTCTACGGGAAACTGTCACGCGGTTCCTCTTTGGGAGCGGAACAGGGAAGCAAGTGCTGCATGCTTCTGTCGGTGAGGGAATCAGGTAATGGAGGAACAGCCTCGTGCGGACAACAAGCTGGTATTGGATTCGCAGTCGATACCAAGCTACTTTCAAGACGATGGCTGACAAGGAGATGCCACCTATCTCACTAGAGGGATTACTTAACGCAAATGCTTAGCTTCACTAATCTAGGGTCTCTGAGAATTCCTGACAAAGGTATTGCATCGCCAATCACCTCGTACATTAACAGAAGACGCTATGCCTTAGTATACTAGAGAAGTAAAAGACTCACTGGGATAATTTTTGCCCCGGAGAATTAAGACCATATTAGAAGCCCTTTTTATCTATACCGCGAACCGTGGCTTGACAACGTTATGGGCTTGGCCCCCGCAGGCGTTTCAAACGGCAGTCCGTAGGTGAAGGTGCTTCAGAAAACGCCTCCTTCAGCTGGTTGCCACACAGGTCCATAAAATTGCCGTGCTATTATTCTATATGAATATAGGCTTACAAACATAACGGCATTACATGTTGGACTGTTTCTAAGAAAAGAACACCCGTAGTGGAGACATAACCCCAGAGAGTCATCACGGACGCTCCTTGTCCATGTCCTGTACACTGACGGAGTATTAATATTTATTTTACATTTGACTGCACTCATATGGCCGCATGACACGATTAATCACGCAATATTAAGTAACAGTCGACAGCTGTATTTGATGCAGACACCGTTATGATGCATATGCTGAATGACAAAGGGTAGCAGTACATAAACGAAGGACTTGGCGAAAAGGGTTGCCGAAACTGATGCGCAGCCCAAAGCCTGCAAAGTGTTAAAGAAATAAGTTTACTCATTCTTGTTCAAGATGGCATCGGACTACAGATAAACAAACAGAATCACAGTGAAATTGTTCTGAAACGAAAGCTAGAACAAGATAACAGTACCAATTTCAACCCTCGAGCAAGGCCATATCATTCGCCTGCATCCAGATTAACATATTCTAGCAGAGCGCATACAGAATTTCCACCGAATGGATGGGCCTATTAAAGCTGACACCATGTCACATGCACTTAAACTACCCGTACGCCCTGTTTCACATTCATCCAATCACGCTGCCAAGTCCTTGCGGGACCGACTAAAGCTCATTGCGATCGGCGTCTCTCCACACCCCGCACTTCGCTCTCAGCCCTTCACATGCATCTCGGCCGTTCTCCTGAGTCTCGGTCCTTTGTCGGAGAGGTAACCAGATTTGGATCTATAGTGGCGCAGATATAACATGCAACAGCTGACTTGGATGCTGTAGGGAGAACTCTCGTCATTCGACTTTCCACCTCTCAACGCCGGCTTCTTTGGATGCTGATTATTCCTCGCGCTTCGATTTTCATTTCAGGACATTCTATAAAACCCTGGCTTTGGACGTCATGATACTCTCAACTATCTCATAGTCAGAGAACTTCATCGTCCGCTTCCGTGGTCCATCATGAACTACGCTATCATCATGGGCGTCTGGCGCTCTCTACTTGCTCTTGCTCTCCTCTCAACCCAGGTCCTCTCCGCGGACACTGCCGCGTGGAAGTCTCGCAATATTTACTTTGTATTGACTGATCGCATTGCCCGCAGCAGTGATGACTCTGGCGGTGACTCATGTGGCAACCTTGGTAGCTACTGTGGTGGCACCTTCAAGGGCCTAGAATCGAAGCTGGACTATATCCGGGGAATGGGCTTTGATGCAATCTGGATCACGCCCGTCGTTGCGAGTATGAACTCTCCGTCTTCAAGAAGTCTTCCGTGGCGTGATGACTAATTTGTGATTCCTTTTAGACCATCCAGGCGGATATCATGGATACTGGGCGCAGGACTTGTATGCCATCAACTCAAACTACGGGTCGGCAGACGACCTTAAAAGTCTCGTGAGCTCAGCTCATGACAAAGTAAGAGTGAGCTGGTCTACACCATACGACTAGGACTAACCTGTAAAAGGGAATATACGTCATGGTCGATGTCGTTGTCAACCACATGGGATCCCCCATCAGCGACAACAGGCCCGAGCCCTTGCAGCAGGACAGCTCCTACCACTCATCCTGCGACATCGACTACTCCAGTCAGTCAAGCATCGAGCAGTGTCGAATCGCAGGTCTCCCGGACATCAACACCCAAAGCTCCTCTATCCGCACCTTGTTCCAGAACTGGATCTCCTGGCTAGTCGACGAGTTCAGTTTCGACGGTGTCAGAATCGACACCGTGAAGCACGTCGAAAAGGACTTCTGGCCTGGCTTTGTGTCTGCCGCTGGCGTCTACACCATCGGAGAAGTCTTTGATGGAAACCCGTCGTACCTCTCTGGATATGCCAGTTTAATGCCGGGGCTGTTGAACTACGCCATCTATTACCCGCTGAACAGATTCTACCAGCAGACAGGCTCTTCTCAGGACTTGGTCGATATGCACGACGACGTCAGCTCGGCTTTCCCTGACCCGGCTGCCCTGGGCACGTTTTTCGACAACCACGACAACGCGCGCTTCTTGAATCAGAAAAACGACGTCTCTCTTCTTAAGAATGCGCTGGCATACGTGATCCTAGCCCGCGGTATTCCCATCGTCTACTACGGCACGGAGCAAAGCTACGGTGGTGGCACTGATCCAGCTAACCGCGAGGACCTTTGGCGCAGTGGCTTCAACACAAACGCCAATGTGTATCAAGCCATTTCTCGTCTGTCTGAAGCGAGGTCTGCCGCTGGAGGCCTCGGAGGAAATGATCATGTCCATTTGTACGTCGCTGACACGGCGTATGCTTGGAGCCGGGCTGGCGGAGATCTCATCGTCCTTACTACCAACTCCGGCTCAGGATCTTCCAGACAGTACTGTTTCAACACTCGCAGAAACAACGGCTCGTGGGAGAATACGTTTGGCGGTGGGTCTTATTCGTCCGATGGCAGTGGAAACATTTGTGTCAATGTTAGCAATGGTGAGCCTGTGGTGCTGGTGAGCACTTGAAGAAGATAGCACATCTTCACAGCAGTCAGTCCTTTGTTGTTTGGAAGGTGATATGGTATACGCGAGTCCTAGGTATCTGCGCTAGCTAGTCTTGCTTCTCTTAAGGCATCATGTTTTATGTCCGTCCAACCCTCCAGACTGAAGCATACTGCAAGCTAGAGATTCTCACTGGATTTTATTTTGAGAAAATTAGTATCATCGTCTTAGAAGAAGCGCGATGGTTTGAGGGGAGAGTGTGGTCAATGCAATGTCCCGGGAACGTAAGACCCATCAATTGGAAGACCCGATATTTCCATACACCATAATGGAGGTATTAGACCAAGTAAAAGTAAGATGCGCTAAGTTGAACCCATGAGAGCCCAGAATTATTGACAACATCTGAAACTGCTGATACGGATAAAACGCAGTGTAGAAGGAGTGATCTGAAGCGAAAGGCATAAACTGCGTCAATGGCGCATCAACACAAAGCGTTGTTCCTCTTCTTCTCCAGAATACCATCCAGCCAGTCAAAAATAACTGCATTCTGCTGCTTCAAAGCACCAAGACCACAGTGTTCGCCAATACCGTCTTCATTGGTGAAATGGTGCAAGTAGCCCAGGTCACCCAAAGCATCCGCCAACTGCTGTGGCTGTCCTTTGAAGAAGAGATCGTTCTCCGCGTCTCCAATAAAAACAGGCGTCTGGATCTTGTCAACGACGCCTTCGAGAGTGTAGTTGAGCGACGCAGCGATGTAGTCGAACGGCGAGTCTAGGTTGAATGACCAGAGTCCCTGGGCCAGTGCCCATCGCAGTTGGGTTGGGTAACCGGGATTCAGCCATTCAATTGCCACTTCGTCAAAGGCCGTCTTGTTTCCTGCTTCCCACAGGTCCAGTGCCTCATCTGATAATTCTCCAAGAGTGACGTTTCCAAAGTCCCAGACACCGTCGATTGCAAGAATAGCCGCAAGCCGATGTTCGAAAGCCGCGGCTCGAGGTGCCAAGTAACCTCCAAAGGAGAGACCCAGAAGTGCAATTGCATCTGGGTCCACCAAGTCCGGCTGAGCAATGAGATGATCGACGACCGGAGTAATAACTCGTTCCCAGTCGTAGATGAAGCCGATGTCCTGGTACCGTCGAGGCGAAGGTTGGCCCGGACCTTCATACGAAAGGACGTTCCAACCGCGTTCCAATGCCGCAGCTCCAACGACGTGGTACATCTCCTCTTGCGAGCCATCGTATCCATTGCCGAGAATAATGGTCGGGCGCTGCTTAACTTCGTCATCCGGAGTAAACCATATGGCCGGGATTTCAAAGTCTGGCGTGTTGAGAGTCAGACGATGATTCGGCGTCGACAGCAGCGCCAGTCCTTGGTCAAAAGCCGCCGTTTGATTTGCCCACAGCGTCATGATGCGCGGGTCCGAGGCATTGTCGTGGAGGTAGAAGTCGGCGCTGCGAAAGTACGAAGCAGCAGCAAAGAAGGCGGTGCGAGCCGAGACTGGGAACTTCTTCCTGGCAATACTTGTCGCTCGCTTGTAGACTCTGTGCGCGAGGCTGGTGAAGGCGTTGGCGTAGCTGTCCAAGTCGCTGGGGATGATGTTGTTCGCCGTGACGAGAATCTCGCCAACGTCTGCGCCGTCATACACAGCTTGGGCAAGCACGCGGAGGATTTCAAAGTGGAACGTACTGTCCTCGCTGAGCTGGTACATTGCATACTCGTCGGTGGCCATCTTGACAAGTGAGACACGGTTTTGATTATGTTGGTTTCAAAGCTCAAGAATGTCATGAGTATTGAGTAAAACGAAATAGGGCCGTCGGAGTTCGTCAGCACACTTTTATATCCCGCGAGTGAGGGGTCATCATGTCATTGGGGGCGAAGCAAGTTGATGCACGATTGCCCAATAACCAGGCGTTGTGTGACGGAATGTTGCATTCAACCAGAAAGATCCCGGTGTGTCTTAGATGCTTCGTCAGCTCACTTAGCAGTCACGCATGATGGGGACTCAACTGCCGCGCTCTCAGTTATTGACGTCTTGAAGAAACCAACTCTAGTATGGAATGTGAACAAGCTTCAAATTGTTGTAATATCATGAACTAGACCCCTAGGGTGTCTATTGCTTTACCTTGTCACTAAGCTGTAAATATTGAGAATTAGCCCCCACAGTCTTATATTAACAGGTTCAAGCGCAAGGATAAAATTATAAACATAGTATCCCAGATAGGTCTTAATAAGTTGCAATCATCTTCACAGTTCATGCTCTCATAAACGTGATATAAAACCGCTAGGACAGCTTCATGATATGCTCACTAGCGCAACCCATCATGTAATCTTTCTTCCCCAACGGCACTCCCTCCTTCCTCAGGATCGCATACGCCATTGAGACATGGAAGTTGATGTTAGGAATCGCTGCCCCCATCGCAAACGCTTTGCCGGTGATGTTCATTGATCCAACAGCTCCTAAATCTGTCGGCCCGAGCTGCTCCCCGTGCCGGTTGATAGTGTCCTTGTCGGCCTGTTCAAGCGCCTTCAGAGCGTTGGAAATGCGCGCATGCATATCCGCAAATGAGGTGAGGTTATCCTCAAACTCCACAGCGTCTCTCCCGGAGAGTCTGGCAAGCACCTTCTCTGAGAACCTTGTTGCTGCGTGAACCTGGAAGGTCAAAGGTTTCATGTCCTCGTAGAGCCGCGCCTGGAGGAAGTTCTCCGAGTTAGGCAGTTTCTCTGCTTGGGTGAGGATATGGTCGAGAGTAATCAGGGCCGTCTTCGTCTCAACAATAGTTGCATCGTATAGAGTGAACGCCATGATTAGGTTGATGACAGGGGAGAAGCTTGGATATTGAAGAGCAACGAGGTTGAATAGGACTGAGTGAGGTATTGTAAGGGTTGTAAGCCATCTATGAGTGCGCGATTTTAAAGGTCGTGTTGTCAGTGTCAGATAATGGAATAACACTATTCCGAAGACAGCTAAGAACCTTATTAGTTATGCTATGTGGGTCGTGTTCACAATTCATATTGTTAATAAGGAAGCTAATCCATGCGTATAACTGCACCTAGTCTTAAGAGCATGGAAACCCGGGAAAGAAGACCTCCTCACCTTGCCGCTACTTGACTCCTAGTTCACTTCCCTCTCTACTCCACATCATATCATCAAACGATCCTATCCCCCTTGAAAACCCAAGGAGCTCTTACTGACTAGTTCCATCGTGGCTGATCATGTTTATTTAAGTCTGACTGTGCTAGCCGGATCGCTCTACCTCCCATGGAAGTCCAGTCTTTCTACTTGCTTCTTGGCATCGGCTCAATTATTTTTAAACTATAGAACGTCGCGAGTCTAGTAAGTAGAATTGGTGATCATTGACCTGGCATCTCCAGCGAAGACTGAAGGTGTTTACGAAAATATACAAGCATTACGATAGTCCCTTTGTGACTTAAGTCATGTTACTACTGAAGGACCAGTTTGATATTTTAGCTCCCTTAATAATCATGATTCCTCGTAAAACTGACACAGAATAGAGCCGACCTCCCAGGACCTCTAATAAAAGTCCAATTCAAGTCTAATCCACCCTATGCTCAGTCGTCAAAAATTCTAGACATCCAAGGAGGCGCCATTTTCATCGCAATTTCGCGGGGATATTCAACCCCATTGTCATCCACGTATACCCTTGACTTTGACTCTGCGAGCCCCAGATGCTTCAAGCGGTCTAACATGCTTTCTTCAGCTAGTTCGCTCCTTGCAACAACTTCATCAAGCCGCTTTCCTATGCCTTCAGCTTTCAGACTTGCCGTATTCGGTATTTTCCCGTCCACTGGTTGGTAGTGGCCCTGTAGTATGCCTGGAATGATAAGTTCGGTCAAGTATGTCGAATCATATGATGAAACCTTTAGATAACGGCTGGATGGATCTCTCTGAGCAGACTTGTCCAAGCCGAGAACATACGTGTTGAGGTCGCACCGAGATCCAGTAGCAGCGTCTAGCTGTCGCAAGACATTATCAGTTTCGAGGGATGGATGCTGCCAAGCAGATAAATGCGCAATGGTGGATCTGATTAGGACAGACCCGGGCAAAATCGCCCAAATAGTCCATCCGTCTTTTTCAATTGTTTCTTCGGAGAGGCTGATTTCAACAGATGTTCTTTGCAGTTTGTATGCAGTATTCGGCGGATCTTGCTTGAGGAACGATGTGCTGAGGTTCGAGAGATGCTCGTAGTTATTGAAATGTAAAGAATCATCTTGATGGCAGACATCGATATAGACGCAGACAGATTGCTCGGAATTCGCGCCAGCGTTGACGAAATCTGCCAAGGTTTGCAGATACCACAGCCTTATTGAGGCCATTTTCATGTGCTCGAAGCCTCCTTTCACTAGGATCGAGAGCGGTGTTTCAACCATCGAGACACTTTCCCAATGAGCGGCCACGGTCTTCCAGTTCACATCGGCCCCCTTCTGCAGAAGCTTGCGAACCAGAATCTTGTCATGATTTGTGGGGCGCGTGGATAAACCGCAGCACATTTGGAACAGAATTTCCGACAGGATTTCCGACCGGACGTTTCGATGTTCGACGGCCGATAAGACCCACTCGGTCAAGCCAGCACAAGCGGCTTCAACGAGGAACCGCCCACCTGGGGAATGCCCAAAGATGTTACGCGGATGTGCCGAAAAAGCGAAAAGCTGGCCTGTGTCGCTTAGCTGCTCACAAACTTCGATGAGCGGGTACCAGTCTGTCCTTCTGTCTTCCAGTTCCATCGAGTCACACGCGTTCCACATAACCCTGATAGAGGCTAGTCGACGAGGGAGAAAGTTCTCGTAGTACGAAAGATGCGGATTGCTACGGTTGTCTCCCTCGACCAACGCCAATCGGCAAGTGGCCAGCTCAGCTCGGAGAATTCGTCGTTGAAGGTGTACGGTTGAGACTAGGCTGTAGCTCATAATCTCTCTGCCTTCAACGGTGTCGACCAGAAAATCATACGCACTGCGATGAATAAACTGAAATGATCGACGGTTTGTGACAAAGGGCAGGGTAGTACCATATTTCTCACTGTTCCACGGTATCGCTTCGTAATTGATTTTGAAACCTGGAAGCGACAGTTCTAGAATTCCAGCACACCGCACGAGCACATCGGCCTCGATTCGCTTACACTCTGTCACAAGCGTATCGAGTTCTACCTCGTGATGTTGCGGTCCAAGTAATTGATCAGTCATGGAGGTCGATACAAGCATCATGTCGAAGACATTCAGTTGGAAATTAAACCACGACCCCCTGAATCTGCCTAACGGCCATGCTTGATTGGCAATCGCAAGGCCAAAGTATAAAGCGGCACTCTGGCGATAGAGGGGCTGGTCTTCGTTGAGCCTCGCCCACATATCTTTGTACAGCTCAGCAAGGTTGTCGGGCAAACTGTGAAACCTTCGCTGTAAATCCTCTGGGTCATTGCCGTGCTCGAACCCTCTGTTTAGACTGCGGATTGCGAGACATAGCCACAGGAAAACGCCTTGGGCCTTCTGCACAAGAACATAGAGTGGGTGTCTTGGCAATCCGAATTGATCCTCGATCTTGAGTTTCGGTGGAAACTGAATGTACTCCTTGGCGTACTTCCGGAGATCCTTAACCGTAAGGTCTTGTAGCCGAAGCGATGGATAGCGCCCACCACCCAAGCGCTTGTCAATCAGATACTCGGGTCGACTTGACAGACAGGATTTGACATTCGAGATGGTGCTGAATTCGGCTGTAGTCGTAAGGAGCTGCAGCACGCCGTCTTCCGGGCTCACTTCGTCGAGACCATCCAGAAAAAGGCAGATAGGGCGGCGATATTGCTTCATGGTACTGAAGCAGAGCTCTCGAAGCTCCTCGGTGGACCAGTCCGTTTCTGAGTCTTTGTGTTCAGACCGGGGAATGGCGGAGATGACAGAGTCAAGAGCAAACTCGTCGTTTCCCAGAAGCTGAAAGAGAAGCGAGCAAAACATGCCCCTGATGCTCTGTTGCATAGAGGATCCCGGCCGCCAGAAGAAGTGCGATACCAAAAACACCCCGGGATTCCATATATCAAGGGCCTTCAGGGTTCGTGGCTCAGAAATGATGTACTTGACCAGGGTAGACTTTCCTGAGCCTGGCTTGCCGCTGCACCAGAATATGGGGCTATTGGATTTCAACCAGTCCATGAAGGAATCCCATGGAATGTCGTCGTCTGACTCGTGTTGGCTCTCACTGTCGTCAGAGTCCCCTTCCTCGTCTTCGTCATCTTCATCGTCGTCTTCAGAGTCCGCGTCTTCGTCGTCTTCAGAGTCCCATTCCTCTTCGTCGTCGTCTTCGTCGTCTTCAGATGATGCTGCATCATCCTCGAAAATCCATTGGAATGTGCCAGCTTGCGATGTTTTGATTTGGTTTCGCCGCTCGTTCATCCCCGGAAACTTCAAGCTCCTAAGAAAGCGGTCTCTCTTAGCCTCTTGATCCTTGTCAAGGCTCAAAGTTGCGATGGTGGTTGAGATCGTCTGAGTCGAGTCGCGGACTGTCTTTTCAAGCCTCGATGATTGCTGTGCGACCGATAGCTGAAGCTCCAACCTGACCCGTTCCGACTCGGCTGTGACGTGGTTCCGCGTTCTGAAACTTTCAGCAGAGACAAGATCAGAGGTGTCTCTGTGTCCCCGGTGGTATTGTTGTAAAAAGATTCGTAGGTCTTTGTCGAGCGACTTCAAGTCAAGGTGTGTGGCGTCGGCTTTGGCACTGTATGAAAGGAATACCATTAGTAAATGTTTGTGAACCTTTGGGGTGCAGTCAGAAACTTACCAGGCTCTTGCAAGCAGGCCGCTTTGCATCAATCGCTCGGCATCATTAAGCTTCCTCTCGATGTTGTCCAGCCGTCGCTTCCGCCAGTTGGCCTTCGCAGCGACTTTGATAGTCGCAGTCAGACTCCCCTTCTTCTTGTGGCCCACGACGAAGGCGATCTCCTCCGTCAAGTCTCGTGCAACGGATTGACATTTCTTCGCGATGTCCAGCAACTGCCGTTCTTGTTTGTTTCGTGTGTTTGGGGTCGTCAGGGTCTGGACATGAGACGAAAGGTCGGCGAGATCTTTCGCGTTTTCCTCGAGAGCATCGTCGACGGAGCCATCTCGGTAGACGTTCTTGATTAGGCTCGCGGTTTCACGTCCGAAGCTGATGACTTGGAAGATGTTACATGCCAGGCCAAGAGCCTCTAGTCCGGACATGGTAGCGGTTGTTCGGCCTAGTAGACCGGGGGAATTCTCGATGGGCTAATGGGTTATAGTGGACCTATATAATCGGTAAGGAAAGCAGAAAACGAAGAAGGGCGCTCTGACAACGGCGGGATGGAAAAGAGGGGTAACTGACGCCTATCCTTGGGCTCAACCTGTCAGCTGCACATTGAAGCATGCTTATAAGAATATGGTCTATACAGGGTGGCAATCGTTAAATCTGAGTCATTACTTAAACAGCGAGTACTATTATTGTTGTTGTTAGTAGCCTATCATCATGCCCATCGGATGCAGTGTAACACCGGGTTTACAGAGACGCCGTATCCTGTTAGCAACGGAACTGGTTCTTTATCCACTCGGCACTATGGGCATTAATGTTGCGAAAGTATTTCATGGTAAAGCCTGAATAACGCTCTCATGGTTCATGGCGGCGCTTTTCTAATAGTGATAAGCTGTGATCATAAATAGGCTGCCTGTAGTAGGGCTGTGGACAAAGATGAATTGAGGAAGGTTGCATGAAAAGCAACTTACAGTATATAATCATGGCCGCTAAATTCGGTTTCTTGACATGTACGAAGAGACAAAAGAACAACGGGCCTGGCATCTTGAAAAGGTCAATACGGGAAGGTTAACTGATATCTTTGCACGTCTGCTGCAGTCTCTACAGCAGCGTGGTGAATAATGCACAGCTCCGATATCCTTGTATTTGGATGCACAGTACAACAACATAGCTCTGTGCATAGTTAGCGTCGTGGAAACTGGATCAATGAAGACAAAGCATGAGCACTATACCTGAACATTGCAGTGCCAGCTAATAATGGCTTCAATGGCAGCCAGAGAAATGTTTCACCTCCTCAATTAATCGTGTCTTTGTACCTTCAGGTGACAGAACATCGTCCCTCGGGGTGCATGACCGCTTGATCAACCGCGAAAAGTTCCTTGTCCAGCATGCGATGGTGGTGCAGAGGCTTGATCTCTCAGATGAGCAAGTCACCGGGTAGCTCGCGACAAAGTAAGGTCTTTGTTATTGATGTAGTAGGGAGGAAAGCTAGCTATTATCCCTAGGGACTCCAAGGATCCCGATCTCCAGACTGCCGCCTCCCTGGTGTTCGAGTAAATTGGATATTTCTGTGGCCAATGCAGGTACCTTCAAGGCCCCTGCGACTTTCTAGATTAAGCATTCTCCACTGCGTTCGTCGCTTACCCTTGCATCTTCAAGCCATTCCTTGTTTCGCTTCCCCTTCCTCTGTCTCATCAATGCTGTTTGATTCCGATCAAGCGCCTTGGCTTTGCGTATAGCATCACCAAAGACACATTCGACACCTCGATTTCAAATTAGTATATAATGCATCCTTAATCATCCACATGTTGTTACAACATAATGGGCTGATATCAAGGTTTATGGGAGGTCATCATCGGCATCTTGTCCAGGTCATCGAGAAGATTTTGGTAGCCACAAAAAAGAATCTGTGTACATTGTTCCATACTTCAATATATACTGCCACCAAGTCTGAATGTCTCATAGTTCCCAAAGCTTGCTTGCGTCTCAGGCGCACATGCCTACGCAGCCGGGAAGTTGCCATCATCCTGTCTCACACAGCCCGAAACGGCAGTCAACGCCGCCGGACACTTGACTTGCTCGAAGTTAAAGGTTGGATTATCCGCGTTCTTGAACCAGTCGAAGCGCCAGAAGCAGCCTGCCTGCAACTTGGCAGGCATCTGATTGCATTCATCACGGGAGCTAACGCCGCCGTACTGCGCTCCGGGCAAGGCGGAACCAAATTGCTTGGAGCAGCCATCGAAGATGCCGACGCCACCGCCGGGCATCATGAGGTCGAATTGGTTGTTGGAGATGTCGCTACCTGTGTTGGTGGATTGGACAACCATGGTTTTGCCGGAGACGGGGCCGGATGTGAATGTGAGTCTTCCGCAATGTGAGTGTTAGTCATCTATCTTATGGCGAGTTGTATATTCGAGTCGAGGGGAACGGAACGGAAGACGTACTTATAGCATGCACAGCACCAGGTGGATTCAGAACCGCCATTGATGGCAGTTGCCGCAAAGCCATATGCTAAATCATCATTTACAACCCACGGCGAGTTGTCCGTACACGCAAACGCCGAGCCGTTGTCACAGCCGCTCACGGCATTCGGGTCACTCAGCGGGTTGTCGTTCTTGTCGCACGTCGTGACGGGCTTGCTCACGGCTGCTTTGCCGCTCCATGCGCAGGATGTTTTGCAGCAGTCCCAGTAGCGGGTTGAGTGGCCGGAGCCAGAGACGGCGAGGATGCCCGGCGCGCTGGCGAGGAAGAGAATGAGAGTGTTGGTGTGCATGCTGTGTAATACGGTGCCGTGCTGTCCATTGATGAAAATTCAACCTAAGACTCGAGGACTTGCAATCTTATACAGTTTATATTTAAACATATATTAGACATATTTATTCCTAATCGGACCTTTTATTAACCTCAACTTCAAAGCGGTATAGGTCGCGGCCCGGCTCTCCTTTTGGCATTCACCTTACCGATCCTCCGCCTTTGACGACGCTTGACCAAAAACCACCCCATCTCATTAAACAGCACATTCTCATAATTCGCTTGCAAACGAAACTCTGTTTAGCATACAGAGTCTATAAGATCCTCAATTAATCTAGCATCTCGGCCTCTCCTCAATGGCCGATGTGTCACATCCGGAGTTTCGCGCCGCCTTGCCATCCGGAGTTGCGCCCCGCTTTGCCAACGGGCTGTCAAGCTCCGGCACTCAACATCTGACAACCTAACAATGTACGAATAGGCGGTGTGAGAAGCGAGGTCATAAGGGGCTGCTTTTAAGAAGTCTAGGGAAATTAGGGAAGATGAAAATAGGTCCGTGTCTGCCACCCACTCGCAATGTCGCATCACCCATATGGCCACCATACTAGCAGGGACTCTCTTCCTTGCTTGAGAGAAGCTTTATCCTATCTAGTGAGGTACAACTGACAAGTGCATGTCCAAGCCGCATGGGGTTTCTCGGTAGAAGAACTCGTTCCTCCAAGTTCCAGCGCCATCTTTCTTGCACAAGCAATATATAAGGGCAATTAGTGAGTTTAACGGCCAAGGTGTCGATCTGCGCCGAACGTGCACTCATATATGAATATTACGACCTGGTCCCAGCAGTCATGAAGTTCATTGACAGGCGAAACGTCTTTGTTTGCTCGGACCCGCTCGCCCCTGACCAATCTCCCAATATAAACTCTATAACCCTTCATTTACCACCCGAGAAACTGATCGCATTGTTACGGTACTGACCAAGCGGATCATTACCCTGTATACTGGGACCACATCGGGGAGTCGGGGACCATATCGAGATTATTTCATAGTCCAATCGGAATTCACAGAAGCTTAGCTGAAACGCTAAGCATCAAAGTGCGGGAGTACATAGGCGTAATGGGTAGTACATTAAGCCGATCCTCTGCATCAGAACGATCCTCTTGCATTGAACTTTTCACACTCTGCAGTGAGATCGCCCAATTCTGTGTCTAAAGCGGCAGGTCTTGAGTATTACTCTGAAATCCATCGATATGTTGTTTAAGTCTATGGCTTATTTTGTATGTTTCTTACTTTTAGACTGGGGCTATCTAGATGGATCTCATGGGCACCTAATGAAATCACGGCAATCGACGAGTTGCACCAGCTGCCTTATTAACTCTCTAGCGAACTAGCCCATGATGCTGCCGGCCCCTGAGGTAGTATATCACTTTCATCTTGCCAATAAAGAAATTCACATTCCAAACATAGATAGTCTTAGCTTGGATTAATATAGAAGACAGGTGAGATAGGCCATTGACTTCAATGCGCTTCCTTTGCATTGGCAAATCTAGGGTCCTAGGGTTTGCCGAGGGAAACGTGAATTCAGCGATGGGTTTTGGCTTCTTTGCAAAAGGTCATCTGCCTAAGCGTGTTCTTTTCCATCTCCAAAGCTGATGTTAATGAATATTCCATAAACATCAGCAACTAATAGCGTTTTCAGCGCCATGAAGCTCGAGAACAATCTATCGGTCACTATAGGGAAGATCTTATCTTTATGGGTTGATGCTCAGGTTGATTACCTACGCCAATTATTCTCAGGAAGCGTTGAGTCCGTCCAAATTTTGGAGGATTTGCTTCAGGATGGGCTTGCACTCGACTCACAAACAACTTGGATTTTGGTATCCTTGTCGATGAGGCTTAGAAGATATTTACGCAATGCTTTTACTATTTTCCTGGGCACAATCGACAGTGGAAATCGACGACCTCTCTGACACTATGTACCCAATGATTCTGTGAGTAGAGTAACTCCTATGCGAGATCCAAATCCTAAGATTGTATTAATGAGACTATATGCTAAGTCCCCGATCCGGCACCGTCCATATTTCTGCCTTAAATACTAGGCATGGAGCGTCATAGCGATCCCTTTTCGGACTCACCGTTCTGCCCCTTTTCCTGCTACTTTTCTAGCTTAGTTACACGATACAAACGCAGTCAGGCCATTGGGAAGAGTTATTCTCTCTCAAAACTCACAACTCTGAGATGATGGTTTTCTTGCCTTAAATGTATGGAATAATGGTTGATGCTAGGGAAATAAGCTCTTAGATCCTTTCAGGCATTAATCATACATTTAAAAGAGGTGTTGCGTTGAAAACATGTTCTCAACTCCTAGTTCTCCACTGACCATTGCTTCGACTTTTGGCCCGGTCAACACGGTGGAAATCTCTTAACTTCATGTTATTGAGGCGATCAGCAAGAAGATGTCCAAGCAGAATGCAAAAGTGATACAACTTTGACGCCGCCCACCGCTTACTTCTTCTCAGCGTAAATGTCAACATCATCCAAAATAGCCTCATTCCGCTTCCCGGCGATGACACGAGCTCTCTTCAGATGCCTAGTAGCAACATCAACTCGCCACGTAACCGACCACGTCACAAGGTTCATGACTATCGCTGCGCCAACAAAGCCCATGGCAATTCCAAACGATGTTGTGTACCGAGGTGCGAAACGTGAGTTAAAGAGTTGAGAGCCGACGGCGCCGCCAATCTGGCCGTAGCTGTTGGCAAAGGCGATTGCAAACGCCGAGCCTGTGGCTCCGTCTGTGGTCTGCACTCGCCATGGCCACATCATTGTGTACCTGTGTGTGTTAGCACGGGTACGAGTTTCAACATGGTGAAGTAGAGGGTGTACTTACCATGCTGTAGAGAAACCACCGGCAATAACTGTCGCCGCATATACACCTCCGGTATTGGGGAAGGTATAAAGGACGATGTAGCATGCCTCAATCACGATCATAAACACCAAAGGAATGGAGGGTAAAGGAACCCGTCCCGTCCCGGCCACCCATCCAAACGCAATAGTCAGTAAGCAAGCGAAAATCGCCGGAGGGATGTTCAGGAGCTGGGCTTGAGCGATCGTCCTAGAAACAACGGGTCAGATGTGTGTCCACCATCTTGACAAGTGAACTTACGTGAAGCCCAAGTTTGCAATGACTGTAGGCTGATAGAACATCAGACCAGTTGTTCCAACAGTGTAGAATGCCCAGCAGAGCAGAAACAGCCACAGCTTCAGGTCTTTCAGCGTGCGCCAGAATTCCTTGCCGTCAAAGTCCTTTTCAGCGGCCCTAGGGGCGTTGACTGGGAGTCGAGCTTGGATGAAGTCTTTCTCGGTCTGGGACATCCAGCCGGCGGTATCGGGAACTGGGATAACTGTCAGCACTATTTCTCTATTTCATCCAGAGGTACGTACAATCCGGTAAAACTAGGTATACTATGATACCGAGGATGATGGTGAATATGCCCTCGGTGACAATGAGCCTAAGATATCAGTAAGCCAATATCCAGAGTACGGTGGTCGGTCGTCAGCTTACCATTTCCAACCAGACAAATCCCTTGCGTGAACACCATCGAACGCAAATGCGAGAAGACCGCTGAACACGGCACTGAAGTTGCCAAGCAGGGTGACCAGGACGATTCGAGATGCCATCTCATCTGGTCGATACCAGTAACAAAACTGCAATAGAATTCCAGGCCAAAGACCGGCCTCGAAAAGACCGAGGAATGCTCGAACAGTGTAAAGACCGGCCGGATTCGTGACTGCAGCGTGACAGCAAAGAACTACTCCCCAAGATATCTACGAGGGTAAGTCACCGTATTTGGAAAGGCGAGCTGCATCAGGGGGAGACTCACCATAATCCTAGCTTGCCATACTGAAGGCTTCAAATGCTTGATCAAGAGGTTGGAGGGAGTTTCTGCAAGGATATATGGGATCTTGTGTGTATTAGCCAGTATCCACAGTCATAGAAGGGGACATGAACCTACATAATATGCCGCAGTCACGAAATTGTACTGATCTGAGGTAATGTTGAGCTCGATCAGGATATTGCGATCCGTCCCTTGATCCATGATCCTAGCATTTGACACCTAGATAAATCATGAGCACTACATAATCGTGTTCGGGGAAGTCTGACGTACGTTGGAAGCATCTATAGTCTTCACCATGTACATGATAGACAGCAGCGGGATGAGACGCCAATCGATCCGTCGTAGTAGTTTCTTCTCCTCATCACTACTCAAGGTCGCTCGGGCTCTCATAACAGTAGCATCATATCCAGTGATGCTATCTGTCGTGTCGTCGGAGCTTGGGATTGCATCTCCTCGAACCACGGCGTGGAAGCGGCTTGTACGAAGCGGTTCATCTGTCGACTCGGTGTTGGACAGCGTCCCAGGCTTCTCGTCTGGTCTATCATGGTACACCTCAGACTTGAGAACACCTGATTTCTCTACGGGAACAGACGGGGAGGAAGCCATGATTGCGTGTGAGACAACGAGTACACGAGAACTGCCGAGACGAGTGGTTATAGGGCCGAGACGTCCTTCAAATAACCGTCAACCTCGGCGTTGCCTCGCCGCCACGTCACGTAAAGGTCGAGCTGCATGAGGAGGGTTGTATCGTCAGGGATGTGATAACCGTTAGCAGGGTTACGTTGCCATACTATCGAATATAGACGCTTTGGGTAGGAAACGCCCCCAAGCACGCCGATCTGCCAAGGCGGTTAAACGCAGCAGATGATCAGATAAGATAACGGCATCGTCACATCGGAGCTGTGTTTATCACCGCCGTGGGGGGAATGCTACCTACCCAACTACCCATTTTCTACCATTCTTCTCGCGGAGCGATGGAATGATCTCTACGCCAAAGGAAGGGTGATATTCCATATTATAGTTGATTGGCCAGGCTTATCACACAGACATACGAGGATTAACCCAAATAGTCTTGACCCGCTTTTTGGTGTTTTACGGAATACTGCGCATCAATGATGAAATACCGAAGTGAGGGGTTCCTCTGTTTCATTGGTCTTCCCTTGACAATCGCAAGATTGGAGTGCATTCCGTGATAAAACCGAGCGGGATACCGCTTATTTTAGGTGCTTCCATCCCGATTAACTTACGACATTAGTCCTCCGACCTATACCGTCTCCTGGGTGCCATCATTTCTCCGAGTCGTACTCCACGACGCCCTCAATCATACATTATGAGATTCATTTCTTACCTACCAGTCGCTTCCCTCACGATCTGGGGATCCCAGGCTACGGGGGATGCTCAGCAGCCTCTATATGACATACCGTCAGTGCAAAGCTCATCACCATTGATCGATCTACACAAGGCACTAGTCGAACGACCTTCAATCACAGGATCGGAAGCAAATGTGACCAACTTCTTAAGAAGCTATCTCCAAGACACCGGGTTTACCGTGGAAACACAAGTCGTCGAGAAGAATCGAGAAAACATACTGGCATACTTCGGCAGCTCGAGGAAAACTAGAGTCCTCGTGACGTCGCATTTGGATACGGTTCCTCCTCACTGGCCATATGAACGACACGGCGATGTGATCCGTGGTCGGGGAACAGTTGACGCCAAAGGAAGCGTGGCGACACAAATAATTGCTGTCCAGACGCTTCTCCAAGAAGACAAGATCAAGGAGGGTGACGTCGGACTGCTTTACGTCGTGGGAGAAGAACGAGGCGGGCTTGGCATGCGACAAGTGAACGAACTCGGTTTATCATGGGAATCTGTCATCTTCGGGGAGCCAACGGAGCTCAAGCTCGCCCGTGGCCACAAGGGAGGATTGGGCTTCACCATCACAGCGAAGGGAAAAGCAGGGCACTCAGGATATCCCGAAACGGGCACCAACGCAATCGACAGTCTCACTCGCGGCCTGGCTGCTCTTCAACGCCTCGAGTTGCCATGGAGCGAGGACTTTGGCAACAGCACTCTCAACATCGGCAAGATAGAGGGCGGTGTTGCCGGCAACGTGATTCCCGCAGATGCATATGCGATTGGCGGTGTTCGAGTTGCAGCTGGCACTCCAAACTCGTTGAAAGGCCTGATCGAAACTGCCATCTTGAAGAGCGATCCGAATCTGGAAATTGAGTTCACGTATGGCATCGGGCCTGTGCCCACAGACTACGATTGCGATGGTATGTATCATTACCATCACGATGGCCGCAAGCTAATAGACAATAAGGTTTCGAGACTGTCGTTCTCAACTACGGCACAGATATTCCCAGTCTCAAGGGCAAGCACAAGAGATATCTCTATGGACCTGGATCCATTTTGAACGCTCACTCTGCTCACGAATTCTTGACGGTGTCGGACTTGGAGGGCGCTGTGAAGGGGTATCAAAGACTGATTACGAACTCTCTTGAAAGTCAGTCAACGATATAGGGACAGAGCCGTAACACTATAAGTATACAGGTATCCGGTAACTTTAAAGACGTTCAGGGTAACACAATGCAAGGCGGAGAATATATCAGGACTCAGTCGTAAAGGCATCATAACGCTAAATATCAAGTCTATAGTCTAGTTGTGCTCGAAGATGCTACGCATCTGAGCCACACTGTAACCGGCGTTGATAGCCAGTTGCAACAAGATGCGGGCCTTTTGAGGGTTCAAGAACCCACCACCAATGCCCCATTCCACACCATCCTCGATCGGCGCCTGGGCAACAAAGCCATCCATAGGGCGCCGAGAGTAGACAACAGCCGTGTGGTGCTCATTGATCACTTTCTGAACAGCCTCGTTTCCATCATCCGTCCATGAACCAGCGCCAGATCCAGCAAGCACAAGACCCTTGGCACCAGACTCGACAGCCGCAGGAATCAGCGCAGCGTTCAACTCCTGGTATCCGTAGAGAACGTCGACCTGCGGCATGCCATCCTCGGGGTCATTCTTGGCGAGGTCGAAGTAGGGACGGCCAACGGGGAGAGCGGGAGGGTAGAAGAAGAAGGGCAGGACGTCCTCAAAGGCGCCGAGGAAGCCCTGTTCGTAGGCCTTGAAGGTGTCGAGCGAGTTGGCGTTGGACTTGGTGGTGTAGTACGCGCTGCCGATGCGGTCGTTCAGCACGACCATGACGCCGCGGCCACGGCCCTTTGGTGATGCGGCTAGGGTGACAGATTCGAGGAGGTTCATGGGGCCGTCGGCGCTAATGGCGGTGGCTGGTCGCATAGCACCCACCACAACAATGGGTTTCTCGGTGCGGACAGTCAAGTCCAGGAAGAAGGCCGTCTCCTCCAACGTATCGGTGCCGTGAGTGACGACGATACCAGAAACATAAGGATCGTCAACAGCGACTTGGATCCGCTGGCTAAGATCAACCAAGAGGCTGGAGTTCATAGCCTGGCTGCCAATGTTGGAGAACTGGATGCCCTTGACGTTGGAGACGTTCAAGATCTCGGGAACAGCCTCGATCAAGACATCCACGCCAAGTGCACCGGCCTGGTACCCGGTAACCTGGGAGCTGGATCCCGCGCTGCCCGCAATAGTGCCACCAGTCGCAAAGATGGTGACATTGGGCAAGCTGGCGTTGAACGTGTCTCGCGTGAACAGCATCGGCGCCGCCGGGACGGGCACGGGCACGGGCACGGGGACAGCTCCGGCCAAGAAGGCGGAGGAAGCCACAACGGCGAGCCGGAGGAGGGAAGACATTATGATCTTGGCGGTGAATGTCCAGAAACTATTCAGAAAGGGCTGAAGAGCTTGCTACAACCTGACGGCTTGCGAGGTGCTTCCTCGCTCTTGTACTTCCGTTCCACGACCGGTCTTCGAAGCCCGGACATTGCGACATGGCATAAATCGAGGCTGGGTTCCCTCAGATAAGGCGGCGATCGGCGGTGCTAAGCAACTCAACTGCACGCGGCTAATCCTCTTTCAACGCCGTTATCTAGTCTATCTTGTTTATCTTGTTTCTACGGGGCGGCAATTCTTCTGCGCTCCGGATTCCAACCCCGCACTAAGCTGCTTATCCTCGAACCACTGGCGGACATGACTCCGTTCGTGGATAAGCCGTGAGGCAATTACACTGCTTCCCCGGACGTATAGCTGGATGTGGAGACAGTACGCAGTGATATCCATTGGTCA
This sequence comes from Neonectria punicea, assembly GCA_037954315.1. Classification (NCBI taxonomy): domain Eukaryota; kingdom Fungi; phylum Ascomycota; class Sordariomycetes; order Hypocreales; family Nectriaceae; genus Neonectria; species Neonectria punicea. The sequence goes on along the minus strand of JAZAVJ010000036.1, from coordinate 105,058 downwards.
TATCAAGTAATAAATACCACGTCATCCGGAGACTCCGGTTTACACGACCAACAGATAAGACCATTTTGACCGACATCACGAAGCAACAAACGTGCGTTCGCCCCAGCCATAGGCCCTCTTCAACCGCCGCGCGAAGATGAGAACCATGTGTCCCTCGATTCTGGACTGATGCGGTCGGTGCAACGTAATCGACTTCTTCACCGCCATGGAATCCGGCGGCAAGAAGGTGTACACCGAGCCAAACTTGGGCATCACCGAGAACTTCAACTCGGCCATTGCGGACTCAAACGCCGGCCAGCTGACCGAGCCTCGCGACTTGGACTTGTCGAATAGTGTTGAGAAGACCTGGGCAGTTGATGAGCTGACTCTGAACGTCTGTGAGAGTGGGGCCTCCGGTTGAGATGTCTCTGGTTGGGGTGTTATCTCGAAAACGGATGAATGCGATGGCCGAGTCTTTTCCTTCTGTCGCCGTTGTTCTACTCGAACTTCCGGGGTTTGAGGAGTCGACGCTGGCTGTTGCCATTCAGGTACACTCTGCTCGCCCGCCTTTACTTGCTCAGGTTGGGCCTGAAGACGAGACAAGCAGTCTTCGACCAAGTCATCATACAAGAAACCCATCTTTGTGCCAGTCTTTTCAACGATGAACCGGTCAAGGGTTTCCAGAGCGCTCTGGGCCACCCCGGGCTCCTTGAGATTGTCAATAGGGACCGCGAAGTCGCGCAGGTCGATCTGACTCTTGAGCTTGTTCAGCTCCGCTTCGAGTTCTTGCGACCCAGCGACGAACGACTGTCCCTTCTTACGGGAGGCGGCTGGCAACGCTATCATAGACGAAAGATCCTGGATGAATCCAATGATTACGGCCAGATCCGACAACGAATCAACTTCTCTCTCCTCCAGCTTCTCCCGCTCCAAAGGATGGGCTTTGTGAAGATCACTCAGCTTGGTCATCCAGTCCACGGCCTTTGAAGGAGTGGTGTCGAGCTGGCAAAGGCGCAGCATATAGTGCAGTTGAGCATCCGTCCTAGTGAGTTCTTCGGGCTTGCCTCTCATTGTGACCTTGACGTTGTCTTTATTACCAGAGGTCCGTTTGAACCACTTCTGGCCTGTTCCCGACTGGACGTGACGCTTGAAGATGGCCTGTGTGCGCGTATACTCCAGATGACAGATGTTAGATATCTCTTGGAGAATGACAGCGCGGTGAGCCTTGTCGCCCGTCGTGGCTTCAAGCAGTTCGAGCAAGTTACAGATGTACTTCCACATGGCTGCACCCTTGACTCCGATGTGCATTGCTTCAAACACCGCAGCGCTGGTGTGTCTATCACCCAGGCCTTCGCGTCGGCCTCTCTCATCCGGAACAAGCTCGGGGCGACTGAAGAAGCAGATGTTGACGGCGTGGGCAAGGACGATAGGCTCGGCAGAAAGCAGGCCGAGATACTCCTCGAAGGACTCCTTTTGCATTTCCGCGGTGGCGACAATGTCCGAAAGCGTCAGCTTCCGCTCTGAAGCTTGAATGGAAAGCTTTGAGAACGCTTCTACCGCTGCTTTGCCTGATTTCTTTGGAGCCTTCTTTCCGTTGCCAACTGTAGATCCCTCATCTAGGATATCTTCGACAAGAATGTTGAGAGCCTGCAAGAGATTGATTTGTCGCGTCAGGATCAACTCGCCAGTTGCTTGAGGGACACAGAGACCCGCCTTGATGGCGGGAGCGAACGTAGCTAGACTCTCCTCATAATGAGACGTGATCTCGAAAGATGCGCCGTAGTTTTGGTCGTCCGTGAAGAAAGTGTAGCAGTGGACGAATGTCCTGACATGGCGAAGATTCTTCGTCTGAATCATGGTTTCAATCAATTGGTGGTCCCCTTGGCCACCGTTTATACCAGTGCAATACTGCTCGAAGAGCGAGGTAGTGGCGCGATGCTTGATGAGATCCAAGGCAAAATCCGAGCCAGGCTCTGAGATGTCGTGGAGATTCAACTCGGGCGTGACCTTCCAGACCTCTCCCAAAGACGTGTCGGTGGCATGCTTCAACACAACACCATCTGTCGCGCCGGCCTTGAGACATGCACTTCGTCGCTTCTTGTTGAGGGACCGCCAGGTTTTCTCTATTTGAGCCCCGTGTTGCTTGTACTTGCGAGCAAGATCATCGTGCAACTCTCTCACCACGTCCTTATGTGAGGGGGCACTCATGCTGTCGAATGTATAGCGATTGCTGCTCAGATATCAGAACCACATTATGGCTTTGATTTCAAGGGACAGAAACATGCCGTTCTTGTAGTTGTGTCCTGCTGTTTGCACGGACAGAGTTGCTGCGTTGATGTGCGATTAAAAATGGTAAGGATGAAGCCGATGTGGTTTTCGTGGGGTCGAAAATTAGCACGTGCTCATCGTGGGAGGTCATGTGACTCTTATGCCGTTTACTTCTCTATCTCATCTATCACCTCGTAGCCAAAATCGTTCAGTCGATGATGTTGGGTTGGAGAATATGATGGGGAACTTATTTTAGTGAAAATGTGCGAGGCAGCAAGGAGCCGGGACTTGGGGAATCTGGTGGAAATCAAAGCCCAAAGTCGATATTGCGCCAAACGAGACAAGTCCTGGCTGGGTAGAAAACAGTGGGCATATATAAATGTGCTAGGGGTCAGCTTTATCAATTACAAAGGCAGCTTTGCGCACTGGTATCGGAGTTGACCATTTGCATGAGTGAATCTATGAGTGCTAGGAGATACAACATGGTATTATACATTTTGCGAATACCAGGTGAGGTAAAGGATTCTTCTAAGCGTAACGGCATACAAGAGACTACGCATTAACAACCTTCTTTTCAGGATCATTCAGACTGACTTCCTCAAACCCAGAACTCACAACTGGAAGGTTCCTTGCCGGCAATGGCGGCGGTATCCGCGCGGTATTGGCCAACGGGAAATTTGCAGTGGCGGAAGAAACCGTCTTCTCATCCTTCTTGACCGATATGAAATCTTCGCTTGCGACATAACTCGGGGGTTTGTTGTCATCCTGCTCGTCGGAGCTCCATGGATTACCGTGGTCATTACGGTATGGGCTGCCCTCAATCTGCACGTGCTCGACTTCGATGCCGTCTTCGTACACGCTTCGCTCCTCTTCCTTCCCATTCTGATGATCCAAGCTGTCTGGAGTAGATGTCGTGATGGGAGTGACAATGACTGGCTCTGTCTGCGTTCCAGCCTCGGACATCGTGTAGGCTCGATCTGAACTCCGCCGTACATGGGAGCTGTAACTCTCACGGTTGCTTCTCGTTGCAGATGTTTCCATGCTCTTTCGGTAGTATTTCTTGTAGGTGGGACTCGAGGGGCTGGGGTTATACTCGAACTGCTGGCTTGAAGGCCGTGAGCGAGTTGCAGCGTCGCGGATCTCGAGACCTTGCTTTTCCAGTGCCAGCACTCCATATGGATCTGGATCGTCGACGTCGGGGATTCCGAAGATCTTGCCGTCGGTGGGGGCATCGACGTCGACATCGGCTGGCGCCGGCTGCCCTTCCAGCTCATCCATCAGCTCTGCGTCGACGTCGGTCCGGCCTTCTGCAGCCTTCAGCGTCTCCATGAACATCTTGATTTCTGGCGGCGGGTGACGTGCTTTGCCAGCCAAGATATCGGCGACGCCTATCGTCTCCCCGTAGAAGCGTGCGTTTTCGTCTGTACGTTCAATAATGACTGTGCCGTCAACTTGAACCCCGGCATAGAACCCCCGAGATTTGAGGTAGGTGAAGACTGGTCTGTTGGCCTGCTTCCACTTCCCATCATTCTCTAAAACTCCGCCGGCTCCGACGGGACCGGCCACGGCGCTGATCTCGCCACCGAGTGTAGCCCGAATCTTGGTAAACGCATCGAGAGCCTTGCGGTTGTTGATGACGACAACGCAATCGTAGATGTCCACGCCGACGAGAAACCCCAGACCAGCCGTGTGAAGCATGATTCCGGAGGGCGGAGACCACGAGCCGTCCTCTTTGCGGGCGACCAGGACGCCGGAACCGCCGGCTCCAGAGACCCAAAGGCCAGTGCGCATGGTGGTGAAGATAGCCAGGCCGACGGCGTTCTGTATGACCTTTTGCGGGATCCTCTTCAGGACTCGCTGTTTCTGCTTTGGCCCAGCCTGGTCTGTCGGCTTTTCTTCGTCAGTGTAGAATCCATCCTCTACGTCATCGTCAGCTCACGTTACGAACAAGATCTCTCCATCGGCAGACTACGATTGGGAAGATGAATACTCACTGCAAAACGACCTCAGAATCCTAGCCGCTTTATCGCTCTCCCTGTCCAGTGTCGTCGGCCAGAAAGCCTCACTTCCGATGCGGTTGGAGAATCTATTCACGGGCGCGCCAAGCTTGTCAGCCCATCCCCAGACTTTGTCGAAGCCCTTCTTGCTCTGGGTCTTGGTCGTGTCCCAGGACGGCAGCTTGGCCGTGACCTTCTGCATTTTAGACGATTTGATAATAGAAGAAATAGTTGGATTAATTTGGGGCAAGTCTGAAGGGAGCAAAATGATTTAGATGAAGGTTTACGTGGCTGTGGCGACGTCATCCCGCCTTTATCTGAATTTCGCCCTAAACTTCCGATCGCTCCGACAGGTCCATTGTGTGGAAGTCACGGCGGCGGATAGTTCGGCACTTGGTTATGCATTTTTTCTTACTTCTAGGAGGTGCCATCACACCGAACTTGGCAGACGTTATTGAATCTGCGTAGCAGGTGACACAGTTCGGACCGTGTCGCCTCCCTGTTCTTAACCATAGGCGGTATTCCTGTGAATGTCCAGGACGAAGTTAGTACGCACAGAACAACCAGTAGATGCCTAGCTGATTCGCGAGATGACACTCCAACGCGTCTGTAGTATTCACAGACCGTAGGCACTTCACAAAATATGCCCTTAATTCTAGTTGATTGAGAGCTATCTGCTGAGTGGAGAGTTCAAGAAATACACAGTGCAGCAGATCTTGTTAAACCACACGACCCGGGTTCGCAATCGCCTCAGCATACAATCCCGCCGGAGACCTGAACTTGAGACCTTTGAAGAACTTCTCGCGGTGCCTGTCGACCTTTCCCTCTGGGAACCCGAGAGCATCCGAATGCCCCATAACCTCGTACATGGACGCAGCAACCTTGTCATGGCTTTCCTTGGCAATGAACTGCTTGATGCTCTGCGCTAGCGACTTCTTCCTCAGAGTGTACTCGGGATCACAGAATTTGATAAACTGCCAGAGTTCGACCCATGTCATCTGCTGGCCTGAGAAGCACGTGAACTCCTCCCATGAACGCGCATCGTGGTTCAAGAGAACGCCGACTGGGCGTGCTGTATCTCTCGCCGAAGTAAAGTCCACTTTCTGGCTTCCGTTTCCGTAGAGCGTGAAAGTCTTTGTGGCGTAATCCTGGACCCATCGCTCCCCAAAGTCGGCCAGGTAGCGTTGGTTTGTCGGCAGGATGTAGTCAACCATCCAGCCTTGACAGAAGAAAGTCCACTTCACTTCAGTCTGCTCGCGGAGGGCTTTGAGGATCGGAAGGAGATCTTCGCCAGCATAGAGAGGCTGGTCAGGTACCTCCTCGTAGTTGTCAGCCCAGGCAGAAGGGAGGAATCGCTTGTATCGAGGCGATTCGCGACAGGCCTCCAAAATGGCCAAGTGAATCGAGGCAAACTCGGGGGCGTGAATTGTGATTGCAGAGACCACTGCATCACAGTCGAAGAGGCGTTCCTCAGGCTCGTGAGAGAATAATCAGTCACGCGTTGCTCGATAGTGGTGAGAAAGGACTTGTGGCTGCGTGTGAGAGCAACCACTTCGTGTCCCTCCCTGGGCAGCTCCTCCATGAGATACTTGGAGACATCGCCGAGTCCAGCAATTGTGACCTTCATGATGAAAGCTTGGAGTTGCTTAAGAGAAGTATGATGTAAGAGGGTGTAAGAAGATGTAAGAAGATGGAAGGATGATGGTTGAATGTTGACTGGTGAGAGTTAGAAGTTGGTGAAAGTGGGAGGAAGGTGTTTAAATACTGAAAGAAGGCAGAAATTGCACACCTGATCGCCTACTGCTTGATAATCAATTGCTGGTTTCTCTTGATTTTCTAACTTGGGGGAGCCTTAGGGATCGGGGCGTCTTCGATCTCAGGCTTCCTAGGAAGCCATAGTACATAGGACGTGATGCAAAAGGAGTGGAGCCCCCCCTAGGAACTTGCGGTCTATGGTCTCTCTACTTGCCCAAAACAGTTAGATAGGTCGTAAAGACAACAATGTGCCGTCTCCACGAATGATACGGTGTTCCACGGTGCGGTGGTTTCGCATCCAGTATCGCTCGGGCCTCGGTATTTTCAGTTTTCCGAGCTCTTCTACGCATGGGGACGTAGCGTACGTTAATGCAGCATAGATGAGGGCCTAGAATGGCCGGTTTACCCAAGGTTTATATTTATTGTGGGAATCACTTTGGAGTTTGTCTCGATTCAGGACAACGTTATACCCCGGACTGACGACGGCAGTTGACCTACTAAACTCATCCTTGATGTGTTATATATGTTTGAAGACTCATTTCTACTTAAAATACATGTGAATTGACGAAATGAACTTTGCCTCCTGCCCCAACGAGTAGTCAACACACGCCTCGGACGAGCGGACCCCCCATACAACTTACAGGCATCCTGCCAGGATAGCGCTGTCATAATACGCACAAACACCATCCACGACATCTGCATCAATTGAGCGACCGCAAACCGCTCCACTTGTATCGAACAACCTGAGATCCTGCGCTGAAGTCCCAACTCTGGCCCAACCCGGCCCATTTTCAGGGTCTTTCGCAAAGTTACCCCACGCCTGCTGCATAGAACGGCTGAGCTGTACTTGTTCGACAGTTGTCTGGTTGTCTCGCCGATACGTGCCGAAGACAATGGGAATCTCCGATGTGTGCCACGCCCCTGCACCTGGTAGTGGCTGGTTATTGGCAAAGCTGGCGTTGAAGAAATACCGCCAAGCTCGTTGCCCAGAATGAGCGGTTGAAATGGCAATGGCAGATGTAGTACAGGTGTATGTATGGTCTGTGAGAATTCGGGACTTCAGCTCATTCGATGTGACGTTGAGAGGGTAAATGGATCGAGCAAGTGATTTGGACGCGGTGTCGTTACCGAATATGCCGTCAAGCATTACCTCCGGAGGCGGCAGGACAGAAGTCAGAACGGTGCCCTCATCAGCGTTGGTGCCGATGAGGATAGGAACATTGGCAACCAATTCCTGAGTAAGAGCATCGTCGAAAGACGGTCCGTTGGTGGTATTGTCAACAATCGGCATGAATCCAATGCCATTACTATCCAGGACACTGATAATGAGCTTAGCTGGGGCGACTTTGAGGCAGTCCATCTCTGACAGGCCGGAGGATGTATTGTTGCATCCCAGCTCCTTTGCCAGTATTGTCCAAGACTTTTCGTTATCTGATGCTGCGCCGAAGGCCTGGCTTTGCATGATGGCAGCACGGAACTGGGGAGGGGAAGGAGGGTTGATGAGCAACTGTTTGACTGCGTATCCGCCAGAAGACTCGCCGAAGATGGTGACTTTCGACGGATCTCCTCCGAATGCTCGGATGTTTTGGTTGACCCAATTCAGGGCTTTTTGCTGGTCCAGGAACCCGACATTGCGCTGATGGAAAGGAATGTCTGGCGACCCAGGGAACCCGAAAACTGGGCCTTGTTAGCTCAGTCTTTCTTTCCTTCATTCGAATCACTTACCATTCGTTTTGTAATTGATCGTCACAACTATGACGCCTTGATTTGCTGCCAATGATGAACCATCGTATTCGGGCAATCGACCTGGTCCAAGCTGAAAGCTACCACCAGGTATCCAGAAAAGAACTGGCAGACTAGACCGTTGAGTCGAAGTCAGAGGCGTGAAGACGCTAAGGTATAGGCAATCTTCGCTTTCGGGAAGAGGAGGATTGTTGAATATCGGTCTAAATTCCTCACCTAAACATGAGTCAGCTAACTGTCAAAGCAAGTGGCAATAGAAGTAAATACTTGGGAAATGCTGGTGACAAGACGGTCGAAGATAACTTGCATCCCAGGACGAATTCCAAGGCAAGGGGTCTTGAGGCGGTAGAAAACGCGTAGGAGATTGAGCGAAGGGGATCCCCAGATATTGGTTGACTATAGGTGTAGAAGCCGACGGTAGATAGCTCACTGTGCCCACAACGACGCCTTGGGTAAGAGTTGCCGTTGGGCGTGGGAGGTCCAGGATGCCATGGGGAGAGGCAAGAGTAAAAGGGGAAACGTAAAGAAGGAGAAACGCCGTGACGAGGATGAGAGAAGCCATGGCTGCAAACTTTCCCCAAAATTGAGAGATTCTTGACTCTACTAAGGGGCTACGAGACATCGGAGATCTGCGGCATGCGTGAGAATCCGTTTGGCCGAACTGATCTCCGACGGAAATTCACTTCTGTACGGTTTTCCTGTTCACCTAGACCAGCAGTCTATCTAACGCAGCAGCATAGAAAGAAGGGGGGTTGGGTTGTATTTCGAGGCGGACTGGAACCGAAGCAACCCGGAAGTTTTTTTTTGGCGATCCACATCAGAGCATTATTACACTGCTTGTCGATCATTGAAAATCTCCACCGTAAACCTCACAAGGAAGCAATTGCACCAACACCTAACTGTCCACTACCTGGACGTTTCGAGCTGGGAAAAAGCGTCACGATAATGGCCTCTTGATTCGATTCCGAATTTTGGTACTAATAACGGCAAGTTAACGGTAAAGTGACTAGCGGCGGAAGGTGAAAGGTAATGGTGTATCGCTTATTCGGTGTACGCTAAAGTAAACATATCTCGGCAGTTTCAATTAGCAAGCTATCCACAATCAATGCGAGCAACTATGGTCCGACTGTCTGGAAATTCAACAGCGATTTGTGTCAGAATCGGGAATCGGAGAAGTGGTAACGTCCGGCTTCGATGTGATACCTACTAGTAACGTACTTAAAGTCAGGCTTGCGTCCTTCTCAGTGTCTTCACTTTCTTAAACACAACGCTACATCATCTCTCCAAGCACTACACTGCATTGCTTCTATCTCTACACACCTAATTTCAACATCAATCCTCTTTCAATATGCTTATCCTTATTGCAGGAGTCACCGGAAACATGGGCCAGAAACTGGTCCACAGTCTCAAAGCCCGGGGACACCAAGTGTGAAGAAGGGAAGATACAAAATGTGGCACATGGAGCTTGGCGCATGTGAATCACGGATGTGTGCTGTCCCGAATCTCAATGCAAGACTCCAATTGTAACAGTAACAGTATCTATTCGCAGACTCGCCAGCTAAATTTATTTACGACCTCCAACGTCCCATTTGAGGCAGTCATGGATCTCGCCGCAACCGCCATCGCCTTGGGCTCCGAATCTTGGATCGGAGCCGACGCTACTCAGTCGCAAGATGCATTCCATCAAAGAGCCTCAGCTTTTATCGCAGCCGTCAAATGGGACGCTCTCCTCTCTATTTCGTCACGTATTCGCCACGGCACTCCATGCAAAGTCAGCGATGAGTTCTCCGTTGGTCACTCCAACATGCTACGGCGCATCGTCTTCGACGACCAAGTCAGCTGGATCGCCAGGCTCAGAATGCCACCCGTCTCCGACCTGCCTGACGACAGAGAGGCTGCGAGCGATGCGAGAATCATGCAAGTGGAGGTGGCGGGCATGAAGTTTCTCAAGTAAGTGTCGTGCCTGTTCATGACTATCGCTTGCACAGCTTCTAAATCCACGTCAGGGCCAAGACCGACATTCCTGTACCCGTGGTTCACGCCTACAACACCGACCAGGACAACGATGTGGGCGCTCCATACATCCTGATGGACTACATCCACGGCAACGTCGCGTCCGAGCTGCGGCTGGCCAAAAACTGTGCCCTCGGCCTCCACGGCAATCCGGAACAAGACCGGAGCTTCAGGCAAAAGATGGCCAAGATTCAAGCCGTCCTTGCGACCTTCACATCCGACCAAATCGGAAGCCTGTATCAAGACCCAGCCACAAAGGACTTCATCGTTGGCCCGGATATCGAGACGGATAAAGGCCCTTGGTCACGCTCGTCGGACTACTATGCCGACTTGGCGGAGCACTCGCTTCGAGTGTGCGTCAACAACGCGGCGCCCGAGGTCGTTACCAGTGCGTCCTTCGCGCTCCCGGTCATCTTCACCAACTTGATGAAGCGCCCCGGCGATCGCGACAGCGACGGCAATTCCAGCAACGCTGCTGCAGCCATGTTCTGTCTCACAAACAGAGACTTTGGGCCCCATAACCTTCTTGTTGATGAAGAGTTTCATATCATCGGCGTCATCGATTTGGACGGCATCATGGCTGCCCCCTACGAGGTTGCGGCTCAGTTTCCCGTGCTGGCGGGACTGGACCCAGAGCCGCCTGGCTGTGTCGAAACCATGCCGATGGCCATTGAGCGCATCAAGAGGACGGAGCCCTTGATCAGAGAGTACAGGAGCATGGTCAAGGAAATTGAGGAAAGCGCCGGCTCAACCGGGCGCAAAATCTGGAGCTTGATGCTCTCGAATGGCGCGCGAGCTGTTCAGGGCCTGGGCCGTTACAAAGGGCATCAGAAACGTGTCATGACAGATGGATGGATGCATATGCTCGGCTTCTTGCTGAGCATGTCCATTCCACAGCTTACGGCTCGTCTGGGAATTAAGAACCGGGGGTGGATTCAATAATAACTACGTTGAAAGCTTATTCAAAACAACTCGAGTCAAATGAGATGTGGCAGAATAGACTAAGCAAATGACATGGTGCGGGAAAGACAACGGAGAGGAATATTGTCACTGTAGTCCCCGTCTTTCATTCACCTTTCCCATGTCAGCGAATCTTCATCCCTGTCAGCCCGTGCCGGAGTCATTCTCCGCGGCCGGCATGGTTCTCGCCTGGTACTGCAGCTTGCCATCGAAATGTATTGACCTCTATGACAACTGTACCGGCAACTAATTGTTCCTCATCGAATTCGACTTACTACTTCTTCACTGTTTCTCTGAGCCCATTATTGACTTTGGCAGTAAGTAGATTCAACCGGATAGGTATATAGCTGATGTCTCCTAGCCGGATCCCAGCTCCTCCACGCGATCTGCGCTGCTGAAAAGCTCCTAAGTGACCTTGTTGTGCGCAAGTGTCACTTCTAGCTATTTAATAAATACTCTTCTAAATGTATTTTATATAAATTCTAAAGTAAGGGCTCTTAAGGTAGAAGAAAAAATATAGGAGGAGGTTAAGTAAAGAGGACTTTTAAGTACTTGTTAACTATAGATATTAGAATCTAGTGGGAAATAGTTTGCTATACTAGTCAAAAATATACAAAGTTTAGTAATTAATATAGTAACCTAGAGGAGGATGATTGGGAAGATGAGGATTAAGGATAGCGAAAGCGACTTGGACCCGCCTCGGGATCGAAGACATCCCGTAACGCTATTCGGGCCAGGTCCTATGAGGAAATTTTGAATGCGGGTACGTGACTAGCTTTTACAGTAAAGCAGACCTACCCACAACTTACGCCGCTGCGCACGCGTACTGAACCCGACTTGCTTCCCCCTCGGGTAGAGGTAGTAGGGGATTTTCATCCTATAGCTTGCTAATTAGGTTTTCCCCTCTACTCTAGACTAGTCTAAGCTTAGAAGAAGGATTGGATAGCTAGTAGCTAAAGCAGTGTATAAATAAATAATAATATAGTAACCTATCCTAGCGATAAAAGGCAGAGCTACAATAGGTACTAGGGCATATTAACTACTCAAACAAAAGTGCTAGCATCATTAGCAGTACCCGGGAATTTTTGATTCCTGATGCCTAAGGGTCGAAACCTCGAACTACATGTACGAAGGGTACAACGGCACTAACTACTGCGACAGCCTCTAGCCAACATCAAGCTACATTGGGGAAATGAGTATAGGACTTGGAGTTGGCGATTCCCGCACTAGAAAGAACCGACAGGAATGATATAGACCGTGCGGAACATTTGCCGCGGGAACAGACACGGTGTAATGGCCAAGAGGCCCAAAAACGGGGCTCCCAGATAACAAAATCACTGAATGTAAAGCGGAAGCCGATTTCGCTAGCGACTGTACCCAACAAAGCTCGATGTTATAAATTAGTTTGTCCACCTGGAGATTGGGCTTCAAAGGGAGTTTGGGAAATGTATTTATCCACTAGCCATAGTTGCCCGAGTGTGTGATGTATTAGAGCATAGACGGGCAATTATGGTGTGCAGGCGACCTGGGAGGTGCATTCAGCCCCCAACATAGTGACCGTAGTAGGCACCCCTTCACTGGAAGACCACTAAGGTTAAAGGTGGTGGCTTCTCTGATCTGGCTCTACCGTGTGCCAAGTCACTTTATTGGGCTCGTCGAAGAACAACATCTGCCCGCCCTCGCCTTGCTTTCCCACAACTTTGTATTAGTTGAGAGATTGTCAGGACACTGGTGGTCTAGCTGCATAGCTGCTCAAATTCAGGACGGCATCCTTCCATCCATACCACCAAAGTATTAGCCGTTGGATGAAGAGTCTTCCGGATGTGTTTTACAGTGTTAGAGGTAGGTTAGAACTAAACCCTTGAACCTAGCAGTATCGTTCAAGCTAATATTCAAAGACAAAACAGCTGCTTAGCTTCTACCTGAATCGAAATACCACAAGCCTTGTGTTATCTACGAAAGACACAGCTTGGTTATCTGTTGACGGATTCACCACGGCCTTTCTGATTGAAATTCCTTCCGGCATCAACATAGTTCTCTTACCCGCTTTCATAAACCATTTTCTGTAACGAATGTCATCTATTACCATGCTTCGTCGGTCCCAAACTGCAGCGACAGCCTCACTAATAAACTCGGGCTGCTGTTCCAGGTCCAAAACACGGGAACCTATGCTCAGTCTCGAACTCGAGCCTGGCTCAAACTCGAAGACGGATGAGTACTGTAGACAGTGGGCATCGATCCACTGAATCAATGACCCATTTTCCATATTCCAAACCTTGATATAGTTGTAGGTACACCCAGCTAGGATGTCGTTGGAGCCTGCAGAAAGCTCGACGAGGGATTCTGAGTTCTCACTGGGCGTCGGGATTGTCCTCTCCCACGTGCCGGATAGTCCGTCCCATATTTCAATCTCATCCAAGCCTTGCAGCGTATTCGCAACTCGCCCGTTCTGAGCGAAAGCGACTAGCGTGGAGGTTGAGTCATGATGAACACCAAACTCTCTCAAACAAACGCCTGTGGAAATTTCCCAAATCTTGATTCCCTTGTGGGCTGCCGCAATCAATCCTGGAGGACCAAAAGCCACGTTAGAGCTTTGTTCCGTGTCAAACTGGAATGTTTGAAGACAAGTGCCTGTGACTGTGTCCCACACAGCCACCAGCCCAGACAACGACTCCGTGGCAAGCTGGTGGTCCGGTCCGAAAGCAACATGCCGGATTCGGCCGAGGTTGGCATGGCAGAGTGTCTGTACATGGTGACCAGTGACCACATCCACAAGCTTCAAGTTTCCAGCATACGTCTGCGCTGCAAGTTGATTGCAAGGCCCCATGTACACCCTGTCGATTGGCTCGGGAGTGTTTTCAGTCATAGGTCGACTCCAGTTTTCCATGGCGCCCCAAATTTTCAGTGAAGAGCCACGAAAGCTAAGAGGGGATGAAGCCAATTGATTACCTTTCCCAAAACACACTGCTTTGGATGATCCCAAATGGTCTTGAAGTTGTGCGACAGCAGCAGCCTTTCCAAGATCCCAGACCACGATCCCGCGGTCCATAGCTAAGGCGAGTAATTCGGTGTCAGGTGCCCAGGCCAAGGTCCAAATCGTTCCAAAATCAAGACCCTCTACTCTCTGCCACAGCAAGGAGGTTTGCCAGTCGCAGATCCAGACATTTTGACTAGTTGCAAAGGCCAGACGTCGGCCGTCAGGGGATAACGCCGCATTACACCACCGCTTGTACTTCACTATGTTTTCTGGTATCGGAATGGTCCCTGAGCGTTCTCCAATTGTCGGATCCCAGACTTCAAACTGTCTTTCATGCAGGTCCAGGGAAAGAATGCGCCTCGTGTGCACAGCGGGGCCCCAGCAAATCCATGGCATGGGGATAGGCCAGGAGTTAACTGTGCTAACATTGGTAAGCATTCTCTGCAGGCAGACCCCAGTCCATGGATCCCACACCGCGATGTCGCCGCTTGATGCTGTCGCAAGAACCTCGCCGTCTGGAGAAAATGAGGCTATGAAGGACCCATAGACTTGGAACGAGTGTATGCTATCACCGTTGGATGTGTCCCAAATCATGACTACGCCGTGGCGATCCATGGATGCAAGATGCTTCCCGTCGGGATGAAAAGAGATCGAGTTAACCTTCTCGTCATGCCCCTTGAGCGAGTAGAGAGAATCGCCCGTGGAAACATCAAGGATCTGAATTGTTTGGCAGTCGCGATGCATAGTTGCCAACCTTTGACCGTCAGGTGAGAAAGAGAGGGTATTCTGCCTGGCATCAGCGTCATCAATAGTCTGAAGGCAAACGTCCCAATCCTCGAATGAGGTGTAAAGGATTTCGATTGAAGCAGGAGCTTCTCTCCAGAATAGGCTCCTGACCTCGCTCTTCAAGGGACTGAACAGAAGGGCTGATGAGTAGAGCTGCAGCGGGAAAGTATCCACGGTGTATCTATAAGCCAGGATGAACCGTAATGCGTCGTGAATAACGCTCACGTTTGTTGCGTCTTGTGCTCCCGTGTTCTGCGATGGGGTATATCAGCTCGGATTCTAAATGGTTCTCTCTGATATGGCTCACCAAGAGACTGTCTAGTTCGCGAATTGCGGTGACTGCTGCTGAAACCTGGCCCAACAGACTCATCGCTTCCAGCCAGTAAAGATATTTCTGTTTGATGAAATCTGTGACCGAGGTCACGGTCGTAGCGTCATTCTCCTTCGACTGTGACTGACAAAAGTGATGAACCCAATATATGCAACAATACCAGATGCAGCTCAGGGGGTTTGGTTCTGGTGCTTGAATGTCGTCAATGCAAACGCAGTCATCATCCAACCCATACATATCACGATGCAAGATCTTTTGCATCATCCCCAGTGAACTTGCCAACATGTAGCGATGTTGTTGTTCAATGCCTAGGGGCATAATCACAGCGGAGGCCGTTCCTAGAAGATAGTCCTTCGCGGACTGGTGCACCACATCCACGAGACCTTCCCTAATGGTCAAGAAGGAGCCACAGTTGTGGACAATTTCTTCGAGAGTCTTGAGTTTTGTAACAAATTCGTTGAGCGTCTCGTGACACGCTGCGAGTTCCGGGAGAACGAGTGGCTCGACCGCAGCAGCAATAACAGCAAGTATTGTTCTGCAGATGTCAACATCTAAAGAATGCTCAATATCCTTCATCATTCTCTGATAGAGTTCGTCGAGGCCAGCAGGGAAGGACTGCAGGACACGCAGCGTCTGGTGGGGTCGCACTTCGCGCTTCTTCAGTCCTTGACAGACCAAAGCAACCCAGAGAAATGTGTCGTCTGCGTTGGCCTTTAGGTGCTCATGTACTGTTTGCCGCGTCTCATTGCTGTAGTTCTTTTGTTTGGCTAATTGGTCAATCTTGTAAGAGATGTAATGCTGTACAGCATTGGAAATGGCGGCGTGGTTCAGTTCAAGATGCAGTCGCACCTTTTTAGCGGCACCCTCGAGCTGCTCTTCAATTTCGGGCCAATTCCGACTGGAAACAATCCACTTCGTTGAGTACTCTGATGAGAGATGACAAATGAGATCGATGAGCTGTTCGCGCCCTGAAGTGCATTCGTCCAGGGCATCAACCACGAAAACGCAACCCTCTGCGTCTTCGTCTCTCAGCATGTTCGTGAGAATATCGCGAAGAGCTTGCCAGGCATTCTGATTGGTGAACATGCTTGCGCCCGCATGGTCATACCGCTCGCGGATGTGTGAGATGAGACTTGGACGCCCGCGTACGAGAGAGTAGATGAGTCCTCGGACTACGCCCGTTGCAGTTCGAAGCCGTTCGACTGTGGCTTGGCAGAAGAAGTAAGACACGAAACCAAGCTGGGACGTTTCGAGGTCGTTGATGATACCGCAAAGAAGCATGGTTTTGCCCTTTCCAGGGTCGCCTTTGACCCAAAGCAGTCGGCTGTCATCATCCTCCAGCCATTGTTGGTAGTCCGCGTGATCGAGAATCCAGCGATAAGAATCCCAGATGAGACCACCCTTTGTCTCCTCGATCCGCGTTTTGTCGTCGCGAGGATCCGTGGCATACAGATCTCTTAGACATTTTGTATCTTTGTCATCCCGTCTCGCGGTCCGCTGGAATGTCGTTTGATCCTGTGTAGCTGAGCGAATGCTCTGAAGGCTCGCTGCTTGGGCGGCCGCGGAGACAGCAGCATTCTGTAACTGATTCCTGATCTCTAGCGTGTTGTACTCTGAAGACTCGCTGACAACGGCTGCTTCCGCGTCCTTGATGTCCTTCAGCTGAGACTCCCAATCGTCGAGCTTTGGCAGGTCGCGGAAGAACACTGCCAGTCGGCTGCGGTGGTACAAGCACACGCTCTTCATCTCATACAAGAGCAACATTTGATAGAGGTCAATGATGTGTTCTTCAAGTCGGTCTCTCAATGGCAGACTCGACGCGTCGGCGCGATTCTCGTCCAGAAGGAGTGTTGTGAGGTCCCAGTACCACTCCATTCGGGACACAACGTAAGTCATGCCGTCTCGATTCTTGCCCGGTTCACTGAGTGGGTTCGATAGAATCTATGACTCATGAGTTAGCGCACGGTATCGTACAACTATACAGAGTGCTTGACAGACCTCGAGAGCGCAATTGACAGCAGCCCAAGCCAGCGCAGCCTCGGGGGCGGCTTTGACACCCGTGTCGATGGCCTTTTTCACGGGCTGAAACAAGTCAATCCCCTTTTGAACTGTTTCCTTTCTCATCGCGTCCTTTTTAGTCTTGTCGAGCCCAGCTTGAACTAGACGCTCCATCTGCTTGCATCTTTTGGCCGGGTCTGGGCTGATAATATTTGTGGTATTCTCCTCGGTCCCGTCAGCTTCCTGGAGCTGGCTTGAGAGGATCCTTTCGTAGGCTTCGACGATGGACGAATCTTTCTCAGAGACCTTCAATGCATCGTACGCTCGGTTCCAAAGTCTTTCTGGGCGGCATTCCACGGTCGCGGAACGTCCCGACGGAGCGGGGCTCGGTTTGGTCGGAGCCTCCGCAGGTTTTCCGGAGCTAGAGGCCGAGCCGGCTGGGGATGCCGGCCGGTTCAGATGGAGCTTCGAGCTCAGCTTGTCTCGGAGACGACGCATTGTTTTTGCCAGTGGGTGAGTGGCGTGAGGCTTAGGAGCCCGAGATGCGTGATTAAGGTGTCATGCCGTTGGTTATTGGGATCAGGCTGGGAAATGGGGTCGAAGTTGTTAGTCAGGCAGCAAGTTAGGCAACCAGCCTTAAACCCGCATGTTTCAGCTTAGCATAAGCAGCCACTATAATCTTAAATAAATATTTTTTTAAATTAAAGGCTCAACTAATCCTATTTAATAGACTAGACTTTTGTATTTAATTTTATGTTATAACTTTATCTTATAGGTTAATAAGATAAAAATGTGACTCATAGCAAAATCAGGCCCTCAGCTGGATTCAAACTAATAACCGTCGTTTGAAGGCCTTTATAACGCTTACCACTACGCTATAAGGGTTATCTTAAGTAATGCATTGGTAAGAAGGAGGCTTATTGAAAGGAGGGTGACATGTTGACTGCCCATCAAGCTCCAGATTAAAAGATGCCGAACCTTTCTTGCAATAATGATATTAACAAGAGTTGTTATTTCACCCATTATCCTTCTTGGCCTTTCATCTCAGAACAAACACGATCTTCAGTCTGGGTCGTAGAAACGGCCAGGTATTGATCACAGAAGGAGTGGGGGGAATATGCGACTACGTGTTTATGCGGCTGAAAGCAGGCTGACGAAGGATTGACTATGCTTTACCTGTACGTTGACGCCAACGGGCCCGTCAAGCGGATCAATGTAATGCCACACTAACAGAGTACACGTCGCTACTAATGAGAAACATTGTATCGCGGCTGGACTACACGTAGACTTATGAAGTCACGGACTCACGGACCTTGACGTTCCCACTCCTGATAGTACCACCTCGGAATCCAGGAAACGAGGAATCTTGCTGTTGACAACCTTGCACTGGATACGGGTCTGCGGTTCTGGACTTCAAATATCAGCACGCTCCATATTTCCAGCCTTTACTGAGGATAGATGCCGATCTGCCTGGCAAACTTGACTTGGAATAGAAAAGAGAGGGAGGTATATGTAGCAGCAGGACCGACACTCCCAGTCAACTGGTATATATAAATACACCATTTCCCCTTAAATGACCAGTCGAATATAAAGTACTAAGAGCCTATGACAGGCTACTTGCTTTCATACTCAGCTGAACTGCAGACGGACGCTATATAAATGACTAAGCATACATGTCAGGCTTACATACCTAGATATTTATCGGGGGCGCAGACGGGTAATCTTCATCTTTCAATCACCGTCCAATTTCTCACACAGCGTTGACTCGTCATTTATACAACCGCGACAATAACACAGAGGCACCCTTTACTGCCAAATCAGTCACCTTGAAGTTGCAAGGCGATACAGAAGCACTTGAAAATGAAGTGCAGGCTGTGTTCGTGCACTGCCTCAGGTTGGACTCTGGAAGATGGCGATCATACGTCCAAATTTACCCATAGAGAGCTAGCTCAGTCAAGCGATGAAGGATGCAAGTTCTGCGGGTACATCGCCAAAGCTACCGCTCCCTGGGGACTGTTGCAAGACACTCAGGCCATCCAGTTTGAGAAACGTTCCACGAAGAAACGCCAAGTTGACCCTGAAGGTTGGCGTTGCATTGTTTCTCGCGATATGCCGTGGTCAACGTATTTTCGGTTTGGTGCCCAGGTATCCGACAAAGCAAAGGACGACCACATGATTGAGATATACGCTGGGGCCGGTAAGTTGCCATGGTTCCTTACAGCATCAGCCCCTGACATCTTGATAGATCAGACATTGTATCCAGGCCTCCAGCAGTATCCGGACATTCCTCCAAGCCCGCGATCTGAAGCAACCTGGCGCTTTATTGGAAATAAGCTTGACCACTGTACCAAGAGCCATCAACACTGTCGACTCAGCGGCCAATCCGCGATGAAGCTTCCCAAGAGGCTAGTCAGTATTGAAGAGTCTCGCGCAGTCGTTATTGACGTCCCTACAAGCTTCTCTGGCCAGTTTGTTGCCTTAAGTTACTGTTGGGGAAAAGAGAGCGACCACGCTTCCACCTTGAAGGCAACACCAGGCACTCTTTCACGCTTGCAGATGGGTGTTCCTATCAGTGACCTCGCTCCAGCGTTGCAAGATGCCATCGAGGTCACAAAATATCTCGGTCTGAGCTTTATATGGATTGATGCACTTTGCATCCTCCAAGGCAGCCTTGCCGACTGGGAGGAGGAGTCTGCCAAGATGGGTGACATATACGGCGGAGCCTTCCTCGTCATCCTCGCTGCCTCGAGCTCTTCCGTCAAGGAGTCATTCTTAAACCATTCTAGAGATCACATCATACTAGACAGCGAAGTTGGTATCAAAGCCCGCCGCGTCAACAGCTTCGGACATCACAGTATATCGCTGGATCGCGTTGATGATCCAATTGATCGCAGAGCGTGGACAATGCAGGAAGAGGCCTTGGCTACTCGAGGCGTCCGATACTCAACCACAGAGGTCCAATGGGCCTGCGCAACCGAGAGCTCCTGTGAGTGCGACCAGCCAGTCATTAATGACGAGCAGCACGGATCCAGCTATAGATCGCTTTTGTCCCGTTTCCGGGGGAATTCGATTGGGCTGTGGACGTACCTTGTCACGGACTACTCGAACCGATCACTCACCAATGCCGATGATATGCTCCCCGCCATCTCTGCGCTTGCAAGGAGAATTTCCAGTCAAATCGGCTCCCAATACGTTGCGGGCCTTTGGATTGAACATGCCCCCCTCTGTTTTCTCTGGGAGATTGGCGAATCATCTCAGCCATTTTCTACCAAGTACATTGCCCCCACTTTCTCTTGGGCTTCGACTCTCCAAAAAGCAACGTTTCGGTCTGTTGCCTTTGATAGAGAGCATGCCAGGGTTATTTCCGTGGAATGTCAGCTCTCCTCGCCTGACCCCTTCGGGAGGATTTCCAGAGCGAGCGTCGAGATACAGGGAATGCTAGTTCCAGCCAAATTGGACTTCTACGGGAGCGATGATCGCCTTCGTCTATGCGATTCTGGATCCAGTATCAGCTCCGTTATCTTTACGGTAGACGGTCCTATCAAGGAAGTAAAATTGGGCTCTAGAATGACCACTGTCCAAAGGGCGAAGGGTCCTACGACTACAAGACCGGAGATAAAGCAGGTCCCAGTGCACTTTTGGCCTATTGTTTCCTCAGAGTCATCTTGGCATTGCGAGCTGTACGGCCTTATTTTGGGAAGATCTTCCCTTGGGCATGGGTATGAAAGGATAGGGCATGTAAGACTGTGGGCGAAGGACGATGGCTTCCCGTGGCCAGAAGAAACCACATTTCGAATTTTCTAGCCGGAAATGGGTTTTAGTTTCTCATAAGACTCTCCATATCCTACTAGCGTGGGAGCAACTATAGAATGAGAAAACAAAATTTTGCGAGTAACAGCCCTCGAGCCTACAGCTCATCAGATACTCGTCTACTCCTATAGTCGGTTGCCGTCCACTGCTTAAGTTCCTCTGGAGTGTCGCGAAGTAGTTGTTCCATCGAGCAGCGACGGTTGTGGTACTTCGACGACCTGTCTTCCAGTGGGTCCAAGACCTCAACAAGAAATCGTTGCCCCATCTCGACGAACCGTTTTCTGTCAAACGCGTCCTGAGTCATGGAATTCACATTCCAGCCACAGTCAAGGTACATATCCCGTATTGTTAACCTGGCCACCCTAACGTCGTGGCGTGCTTGCCAACTGCCAAGGTCGTCTTCTTGAATGTCTTCCCTTGGACACCAGTCCTCGTCAGGGTGGAAGTCAATCATGCCAGAATAGCCAATAAACAGCAACTTGCGGTACTTCTCAGTCCAAGCACCTAAGATCTCGGTGGGAAGCTTAGCGGGGGCATGGTCGAACCCTCCAACTTCCGGTTCCGAATCAAACGATTTCCATTCTCTCAGAAGACCTACGTTCTCTCAGTCTCGTTTCAGTATGCCATAGCGATAGACTTACACGTCTCGGTATCGTAGATCCATGTAGTCCCGTATACGTTTTGCCAAGATAACCGGATGCATGTGCCTGGAATTAAATAATCCTCGTTGCCGGGGTCATCATCCATGTCCCGGAAGCCTTCGTAGTGATTCGCAGTGGGCTCGTCGGTTGTAGTGTAAGTGAGTGGGAATGTGCTTGGCATGATTTCAATATCACCCCCAGGGTCATACCAGTCCTCCCCCTTCTCCCTGCTTTCAATGTCCAGGTATGGTAGCCTAGCTATGAGGTTAACGGCTTCGGGCGAAAAGCCGGCCTCCAGAGCGGCTGCGGCGTTCGCGCCGAAGCCCTCGATCCATTGATGGGATCTGGGATTTGAAGGAGGTCCGTTGGAAGGACTGCGAGCTGAACCAAGACTGTATAGAACTCAGTCAGAGCCTGGAAGAGATTGGCATGACGGTCCATTGTTGGGGACAAGTGTTTACACCTGGTTTAGGGAAGAAGAGAAATGAAAGACGGGAAATGAGAGAGCGAGACTAACGAGGTATATAAAGTGCAAAATTGGGCGGGGTAAATATTAGTTAGGTATCCTTGTCCTGCTGCCTATCAACTAATTAGTCGAGGTAGTCAATAACGTGACCTGTTATCCCAATCACCTGGTCTAGGGCAACCCATTATGATATGTTTCTAGGAGGATGGAAGTAGGGCTTGCGGTAATTAGTTGCAGGATGTGTGATTGAACAGTTCAAACCTAGACTTTTCGTGAGGGTTCTTGATAGTTCTGATTTCCGCTGCGTCGAGTTGATGTCACACGGCACCAGTAGTAAGTAAAAAACAAGAACAGTACACGAGTAGAAATCTAACACCGGTACGGTAGTCACTCGCCAATTAACCCATTTAATAAGTACTAACTATTATTTGTGCTTGTGGCTGTGACGTTCCCTATTTATGTGAGTCTAGTGGCCACTCTGCGGTTCATTGTTATTCTTCCCTCTGTCTCTAAGTCGTTGAGAAAACCCGCACCGCTAGTCAATACTAACAACCATCAAGGCTTTGCCTTTATGCGGTCTGGCCTACCTCCAAGTGCAGCGATGCTGGTCAGCCCGTGATCCAGGATTCTCAGTATGGCGATAAAGCTGTGTAAATGATCATCTCGGAATGGCTCCCCCGTTCTATCATCCGCCCGCCGTTGTATTTGTTCACGAAGGGTACAACTGCATCCGGCCTGTATTGAGAAACTTTCCGACCTCTCATATTTCTAAAAGCATACTCAAGATTAATCTCGCAGTCAGAAATCTAACTGATGATGGAACATTGGTATCTGTCTTAAATCCTTGGCTTTTTCTGCTGTCTTGCCACAGTTGCCCATCATCACAAGACTCGACTGAGAGCCACAGGTTCGGATTGTAGTGGTTCGAGCTCACCACCTAGCACTATCATATCTTGTAGTCAATCGTAGCAGGCTTTATTAAAAAGTAATGAAAGACACCAAGCATTCAATGGATGAAGTACAATACATGTAAGTAAGCCTTTTACAGCATGGGTACCGCGCGCCAATTGTCCAGGTCATCCTCCCCGCCTCATCCAGACCTAAAGCCGTTCTGTTCCTCGCAGTAAGCCAGCCACCACTTTTCAAATGCCTTCCGACTATACAACTCTCTCGGTGCACCTCGTCCCTCGCCAAAGAGATCCAGAATGTAGTCACAGTACATCCAGACGCCCTCGAGATGCTGCGCTAGCAACGGCTTCCTGTCCTTGCGCGCGACCACCACGGTACCGACACGTGTCTGCCATTCCTGAGGCACGAAGCCCGACTCAGGTCCGATACTGAGGTACGTGGCGATCTGCTTGTCCAGGTCGGGCCGGTTGGCGGACTGAGTGCTTACGCGGTGGAAGACCAGCGGCTGGGGAGACTCCAAGTCCGAGTCGGAATCCGTGTCGATGTTGTCCCATTTTGAGTAATCTATCGGTGCCATTGGGAGTAATCAACGGATTGGTTTGGGGTAGATGTTAAGTTAAGGGACATGTTGGGCTGCGATATGTTAAGCATTCCTAAAAGTGGTTGAAGATGCGCCTGTGATGATTCTATCCGCCAGTCGTCGACAAGCTGTTGATCAGGTACCCACTTCTGAGCGTCAGAATCTGGGACAACTATGTTCCTGCTCCCAGAGATCTAGGGTAACTCATCTCACAACTGGGCGCTGTAGGTTAGATCTTGCTGGTGAGATGTCGCCTGGATGAACGGTTATTTAAACAGAATGGTCCTTCTTAAGTTGTTGCATTAGACCCTATGCTATAAATTGAAGCTCTGAAAAGAATGTTCACAAAAGTAATACTCATATACACAATAAAAGCATTCGCGTGTGAAAAATCAACCTAGTAAACTTAAGGCAGCGGGGAATATGGACTTGAAGTCTAGTCAAAAAGACCAGGGTGGGGCTATACGAATAATAACTACGCAAACTTCAACAATTCTTCCGGCGACATCTTGCTAGGAAGTCCTCAGGTGTTAAATTAGGAACTTTTGATTTACATCGTATCTATACCATGCAGCAGGGAACGAATCATGTCTTCAAATTCCTGAAACGAGAGCAAACAAGCTTCCGAGCGTCATGTGGTTTTGTTTTCCACAATGCGTACTGTTACGCTATGAGGTTTCGGATTGGTGGGTTTTCTCGACCCGAACCACTGGGATACTCGTGCCGATGGAACCTAGACCGGGCTTCGGCAGCGGAAGAAAAGGGGCCTATGTGGGTTTATGCGAAATGCAGGACCGGCTGGTGGGACCACAAATACCGACATCACCAACTGCCGTAGAATGCGGCTTGGCGGATAGTGCATCTTCACATTCAAGTTACAATGTCGAGGTTGATGCATTTCAGTTCTGTATCCGTGATGTATTAAATCTATTCTCAGGCCTGGAACAGACACAAAATATACCGATCTCTTACAACAACAATAACCGCGCAGTCATTTCACCCATGAAGCCCCACATTCAACGTGTTTCCAGTCATCAAGGGTTGACAGCCAGGGCTGTGTCAATCCGAAACATGTTCATGAACTTAGTGACATGCTGCAAACAAACCCTGCTGGATTCCTTCGGTGTTTATAAAACAAGTGCAGTTCCCGTGCTAATAGAAACCATCTCCTATCACCCATCACCCATCACCCATCACATCTTCTATCTGTCCTAAAATGCCTTCACCAACCAGCTTCATCCTCATGTCGGCGGCCATCGCCGGCGCCCAGGCCGCTGACTGGTCAGGCCAATACAAGTTCGGCAACATGTTCTACACCGGCCCGACCAAGAACGGCGTCACCATCACCCAGGCCACCTACTCCCTGGTTCCGCCGTCAGTTCCCTGCGGCTACGCTACCAGCGGCGGCAACGAGGAGCTCGCCTTTTGGATCGGCATCCAGGACGACCCGACCGGCAAGGACGTCGCCCAGGAGAACTTCGTCCAGCCTCTTCTCAACTGGGCGCCCGACCAGCGACTGACCGGTTGCGACACCGACAACACGCAGTGGTGTATTGCTGCCAGCACCTACACCCCCTCGGGCCAGCTCGGCCAGCCGTACGAGCCCATCGAGGCTGGAACACGCCTCGACTTTGAGCTCGTCGTTGGTTCCGAAGTGACGCAGACGATATCATCGTCTGGCAGCGTGCTCTCGACCCAGACCAACGCCGCGGGCATGAAGCCTGCTGTTTTCTACGGAGCGAACGAGTGCTATTTGCAGACGTGCGGCACCCTGGAGGGATACTCGTGGGAGAACATCACCATCCACCTGTCGGCCGCGGATGCTGACTTTGGAAACACCCTCTCGCTCACTGGTGCTACGAGCAGTGGATATGAGACGACTGATGGTGGCAAGACGTGGACGAATGCGAAGATCACCATTGAGAAGGATTATTTGTACTCGGATAACCAGGAGCATGAGTGCAGCGCATAGACAAATATGGGCAGAATAGGCAGCCAGCGACTGTCTTGCAGATGCACTTGCTTTTTTTCTTTTTCGAAGGGATTGAATTAACATCAAGGTCTCAGCCGTATCTTAGTCTGAATTGATACCATACATTCATTCGCCCAGTGGTCGCCTTTGTGCAGCGAGGCGTACAATATGCGTGGAGGCGCAGTCTACGTGCAGCCCATCCCGTACTGATTTTCAAGTTGGAATTTAGCTCTGACTAGGATACCACGACTTTAAGCTTCTTTCTACAGCTTGATTTCTCCATCTATAAATACTGAGTTTCGTTATCATGCGTGTGTCCCTCCGCCTTGACTTTAGCATTCATTACACGTGCTCATTAGACCTTTTCAAAACCGGCGCAATGTTCATCATCTACACGGACAAGGACTCCGCTCTTAGACAGGAATAGGGCGATCCTGGTGCTTGGTTTTATATTGATAGCATCGTCGCTTACATGTACCACGGCCACAAATTACCCTCAGCAGTCAAACACGCTGTGGCAGTGTTCAACGAACATTCCACAAGCGACGCCGAAGGCTTAACCGTGAAGCATCATATCACTTACTCCAGGTCTGTGTACACTTCAGCGGGAATGCATCCTGAAACACTCGCTGATACGTACCTCGTCTTGGACTTCACAAGCGGATCCTTCATAACATCATCAATCACGAACGCGTCCGAGAAGGAACCAAAGGCATGACCCGCGAAGAATCTGTCGAGTACCTCGGGTTTCTCCTGGACCAGCTGGGCATGAGCAGACGTGAATTTGGGGAGCCCGTCGACGAGCTGTCAGAGAGCCGCCTTAGATATGACGCGTGGATGTCCTGGGCTTTGCATACCGTCTGCTACTGACCGGACAACTTGTTCCGTTTCAAGGGGATTCTTCTGGCGATGGACAAGGCACTAAGGTCGATGACCCTGTCGACGACGACGACATCTTCAATCGAGTGGATAGAGCAGCGAGAACTTTGAAGTATCTCATTGCAGGTGAGCTGACAAGCGATTGTGACTATAATGGCCTATTAATGACACGGTACTAGGCTTGAGCATTGAATCTCGCGTCACTGATCCCGAGCAGCCTGGCTATGAGGGGTATGTTCCTGATGAAGACGAGTGGTATATTCCGTACACAGGGTAGACGTAAAGGCAAATGCTGTTGTACTTTCTGTTTTCCAGGTCAGATCAACAACATTCATTTCCAGAGCTTAGAGTAATCTCCTTATTTGGAATCCAGAATGTCACGCTCTTGAGCACTGGTCACATTTGGCGCGTATCACCATATGGCCGACTTCAAGACTTTTACTGGTCCGAGAATCGTTTCATTAGATGCAAATGTAGTAGCCATACGAGTGGATCAACTGCTCTTTGTCTCTTTGAGTTACCACAACCAAATTCACATTATTCTAACATCCACACGCCAGTCTGCCTCACACCTGGCTATTCTCATACACTGTAGTCACTTGAAGTACCCCAGCCAACGCGCATTATCATCCGTAAAATATGTAAACGAGTCATGCATATGAAGGGACTTAAAGTGAAGACTGTTGAAATTATTCTAGTCATATGTCAGCTCTAAGAATTCTCTGGTAGTGGACACAGCCTGGAAGGTACATACCGTAGTACACGCACAAGTTAGAGGTGCAATCTCGCGTGTACCACAGCCAACCATCACTATTGCCAGGCCGGAATACATCCGTCGTGGAAAGAAGTTGGCACATCTTGTAGTACACGGCAGATGAATCAGGCTGGTATCTATAATGAGTGCATCCGGTGTCCTGTGCGCATTGCGAAACGCAAGTCTCGAAAGAAATATTGTTAATCACGCTTCGGATAGCCAAGCTGTTGAATGTGCCCTTTTGCGCACACGGAGTGACTGGCGTGCAAGCTGGCTGACTGGATGATGTTGTCGTCGTGGCGGCCTCGCTAGATGATATTGATACGATGGAGGTTGTCGTCTCCGAGTCCGCCGTAGTAGTCGTCGTTTCTTGAACCGAGGTCGATACAGTCGTCAAGTCTGTGGTATCGGCCGTAGGATTGCTCTCGGTCGACGTCGACGAAACCTCTGTTGTTGATGTTGACTGTGTCGATAGGGTGCCATCTGGCTTGCATCGACTGGCGTAAACAGTATCAGACGCTGCTAGCGCCAGGAGTACGATTGAGGCAAAATTCTTCATAATTTCTTAGTGCTGGACTCCTGCCCGTACTCAAAGAATGTTAAGGTGCTGTGTGAGGAAAGAAGAAATGAGTCAAGAGCTTCCATCGCGTCTCCTATATTTGTCCCCTGGATTTATCACCTAGAACCTGTGAGAGGTCTAGAACCCATGGTCCCATTCAACTAAAACCGAAAGGATTTAGAGTGGCCGTTGTAGAGGAAGCTATTGGTGTTTGCTAACCTGGAGGAGAGTAGCCTGCTTCTTCAGCTGTGGTGTGGCGTTAATGGCGCTACTTTTAGACCGGCTATTTATTACTGATGTCTATACCCCTGTCTTGTCATGACCTCGTTGGATATTGGATACTTGCATTAGGGCACCCCCTAGGTGGCTTCTTTTTCAAGCCTAAATGATGAGTTCTTTAATTTCAATGCAGCCTTTTCTAACTAGAACGGCTATGAACCTTTACTTGCGCCAGGCTCGTAGACACAGTCAGCATTTATTTTATCGCGGCGGCACTTCAAACAAAAAATATCACATTCGAGTCATTGTATCCTATCTAAATTTATGGTTCCAAGACTTGTGTTAAGCCATCTCAACTGAGCCTCCCAAGTCCAGGCTCACACAGAACACTTGTGCAGGCAATCCTAAACTCTCTAGAGCCTCGGACTCATACTGCAGTTGAAGTGCTGTTTGTAAGTTCACTAACCTCTGCCGGACTGAATATCTGGGGATGCTCAGACGTCGCGTTATCAGCGACGGGCCACGTGAGTGGGACGTCAGTTTTGTTACTATGCTCCCAGACAGGCTCATCTCCCATGTGCGTAATGTTCATCGCAGGCGGTACAGGCGGTGGTTCCCTACCCATGAGACGCGGCATGAACCGGCGGGAAGACGTGCTGTACGCATATAACCGAAGAAGAATGCAGCCGCCCGTTTCTGGCGGGTCAAGAACGTATCCTCCCCCGTAACTGGACTTTGCGTCTGAATCTTGATCTTCGCAGAAAAAGGCCGTGTTCCAGCCGCTTAGACAACTCTCAAAGTTCAGCTCGTCTTCCGCGAATGGGAAAGCCTCTTTGGTTCCGCATCCCTTTTGGTCGGTCGCCCATTTTGCAGAGACCACGACATTGTAGCCGTTCTCTTCTAGGGCGTCCGCTTGGCCGACGGTGTTGCCCGGGTCGAGCACGTAACTGGATGAGCAGAACGACTTGATTACCTGCCGTGCCTGATTGATGCTGAACTCGAGGTAGCCCCCGTGGTCGGCGAAGCAGTAGCCTTCGCCGACGTTGATGGTCGTGTTGGTTGGGTAGGAAATGGTTGTCGTGGATGTCTTCGTGCTTGATGAGAGGGAGGGCGACACGGTTGTGGTGGCCTCTGGGTATTTGGTGGTAACCTTGATGTTTGTCCCCGTGACGGAGACGGTGGTGCCCACAAAAGACGGGATGATGGCCGCCGATGTCCCGTCCAGTTCAGTCTTGGAAACCGATTTCACAGCGGGAATGGGGTAGGCGGTCCTGTCGATGGTTACGTAGCCGCTGTTCACGCGGTAAGGTGTCGACTTGACGATGACACTCGCGGAGTAGGTTGTCTTGTACCTGGATCCCGTTTGGCTGCGTTTGCCGCCTCCATCGCCCTGGTCGTCGTTCTCGGGGTCGACTGTGATCAACGGACAAGATGCCCCAGTTGTTGTAGCGGTGGCACTGAGGAAGCAGCCGGTGATGACCGCGGTTGAGGTGGTGGTGCAGGACGTAGCTTTGCATGATACCCAGTAGTCTGTTATCGTCGAGGTTGCGCAGTCACAGCCGACGTAGGTGTTGCAGACTGTGGAGCAGGGCTGCTTGGTACAAACCTGATGACACTCAGTGTTGGTCTCTGTGGCGCACGTTGAGGTCTCTTCATCGTCGTCATCGTCATCGTCGTTGTCGTCGTCGTTATTCCCTCCACATCCAGCACCAGCACAGTTCCCTCCAGGAGGACAACCCAAGCTAATGCATCCGGGTGAGCTACTGCCGCCTCCTCCTCCGCCTCCTCCTCCGCCTCCTCCGCCGCCACCTAGGCCGCATCCAAAGAGACACAGAGTACCGCAGCCACTCTTGCAAATAGGTCCAGGAATCCCAGCCGTGACGTGGATGTCGCCCGGGTTATCGCCAGGCGGAGGCCCAATGTCGGTGCCGGTCGGAAAGGGCCCCGGACTGTAGGTGTAGGTGATGCCATGGGTGGGCTCTGTTAGTATTACTGGGGGCGGAACGATGCTGCTTCGTACAGGGACAATCTCTGAGGTTGATTCGGTGAGGATGATATTAGACACCTCAATCTCAGTAGTTGTGACAGGTGGGAGGGTGATCCGGACGGTGATTGTGGTAGTGCGATATTTGATAACTCCGTTGGTTGTTTCAGGCCATGTCTCTTTGATTGTCTCAGTGACGACCGGAAAGCTGATGACGCTCGAGGAAGAGAGCTGCCATGGTGGGAGTACAAGCGTACAAGGCGGCTGGCAGCCTGCTGTTGGTGTCTTGGACTTCCAGATTGTCGGATCAATGTAGATGATGGAGCCGCCGCTGCCGTTGCCACCACCATCACCATCACCATCATCACCGCCACCATCACCGCCACCATCACCTCCTGGGGTAAGTTGCCAACATCGATTCTCCCAGAGATTAAGCGCCCCGCTGGCAGGGTCGATAGAAACATAGTCTGCACGTTTATCTCCAGTCATCTGTAACAACAAAGGTTAGACGGGGAGACACTAGGGGAAACTTGACTTGCCTCGGTGATTCTAATAGCAGATCCAGGAGAGCCAACTCCATCAGCGAAGCTCAGAGGTGTGTTCCAGCGAATAGAGCCATCCTCTCGAAAGCCAAGATGATGCCAGGATCGTGAGCGGCCAGTCACACTACCCACCACGACGTAGTCCAGACGACCGTCGCCGTTCGTGTCTGCAAACTGAACTTCACTTGCTGGAACGCCAACTCCGTCAGCGACCAAGTGCGGCAGACCCCAGGATGGCGGATCCGTTCCAAGGTGTCGCCACATGACGACGGCGCCTATGTCGTTGACGTAAAGGTAGTCATCCAGGCCATCGCCGTCCAAGCTATGTAAGGCTTCGTGTTAGTCGATTCAGGTTTCCGACAAAAGAGGATCTTGGAGATCTTACTCAGCAAAGCGCACATTCTTCCCCTTGAAGCTCCATCCAAACTTGCTCTCAATCGTGTCCTTGGGCCCTGTGGCGAACTCGCCGCGAGATTTCCAGCCCCAGTTCCCGTCTTTGCCCAGGTTCTGCCACCAGAGGGCTCTTCCGGTCTTGTCATCCACGACGATGTAGTCCGCACGGCCGCTCTTTGTCAGGGCTCCCATCCGGATCTGCTCCCGCCGGTGACCTGTTCCCTCAGCAATGAGACCCAGATCATCCCACACGTTCTTGCCTTTTCCTTTGTTTAGGTAACCCCAGCCTTTTCCATCGTGGTCGAGCCAGAAGTAGTCGCTTGTGCCATCACCGTCCACTAGAAACCATCGAGTTAGAGCTGGGAATTTAACCGGAGGACTATGTGTAGGACTTACAGTCACATAGAAAGACGCCTTGCCCTGGCTGAGACGTTCCTCCAGTGCCAGTGTTTTCCCACAGCGTCACCCTTCCAGTTTTCGCATCGACAAGCAGATAGTCCACCTTGCCGTCACCCGACATATCTACGAACCGTACTTGGTCTTGTTTGGCACCGTCTGGTCCTTCGGCAACGTCGAAGACTTCTGACCACGAGGGAACCAAGGTCCCGTCTTGCAGCCGGTTGACGAGTCCATTTACCTTGCCGCCGGAGCCAACAATCATATAATCGGCTCTGCCTTCACCTGTCAAGTCGCCGAGGATAACCTTGTCTCCTTTTGTGGCAGAGGCCCCGGTAGCGATGACACCGATTTTGTGATAATCGGGCATGATGTCTGCACCCGTATTTAACCAGCCCCTCACCTCGCCTGTATTTTTGTTGACGATGCAGAAATCATCTATTCCATCGCCTATCCCGTTTCATTATTAGCAAATACTGAACTGTCGAAGGATGTCGGTTAGAAAGAAGCTGCCGAGTGCCCACCGTCAAGGTCTACCATCTGAAGAGTCTCATTGGTTGCGCCAACTCCTCCGGCAATCCGGCCAAGCGCCTGCCATTGCCACGCACCATCCTTCTCAAGGCGGTTGATCCAGCCGGAAACCTCTCCGTTGTCAGGGTCAATATAGATATAGTCGTCTCTACCATCACCGTTTAAGCTATATGAAAGTTAGTTGCGAACAGAGTCGGAAAGAGGGAGATCGCTCACTCGGCAAACATGACCCCAGTTCCATCTCGGGCCTCAGCCGGCTTCGCCATGGTCCCTAGCGCTTTCCACTTCCCAGATGTCTTGTCGTCAGCGTCTGCAATATTGAGATAAACTTTTGTCGCTCCCGTCTTTGGATCAACACAGGCATAATCCTTCAGGCCATCACCGTCGAGATCCATAAAGTGAAGCTGAGCACCAGGGCAGGCGCCTTCTGCAACGACACCACGCTTAACCCATGTAGGCTTAAATGGGCCATCAGTAGTAGCTCTGAAGCATAGAGGTCAGTATAATCCCTGTTTGAGAAGGTTTGTTGTTCCGAAGAGGGAGGGAGACTTACACTTTGGCGCCGTTGGCAATTTGGCCTACTTTGTACCAAGACGGTGTTGATTTGCACGCATCCGGACTGGTTGGATCCGGAGCAGTCTCTGACTTCCCCGGCTTCGAGATCCAGCCGTCCTCATCGACTGCTTCGATGGCAGCATAGTATCGATCAGCCATCTTCGCATAGTCATCGTCGTTGGGGTGAAGGCCGTTAGCCAAGTCGGCAGCGGAAACAGCCGTGTTCATCGACACCATCTTCACCTTCTTTCCCGCCGAGACATAGCTGGAAACCAAGTCAGGGATGGCCGCGTTAAAGCTTTCAATCCGTGGAACTGTGGAAGGATAGTTGCTCCGACTCGCGGGAATAATCTGACAAGCAAGAACGACGGTGTCGGGGGAGTGCTTGAAGATCAGATCAATCAAGTTCTTGAGGCGTGACGGGGCGTTTGGAGGATCAACATTATTCTTCATGTCGTTTGTTCCCGCATGAAGCAGGACAATGTTCGCGGCTGCGTAGATGCCGACTCCGCTCACATCTGTGATCTCGCTGATCACGTAGCCTCGGTGTCCTTCGTGGTTGTTATCAGCCATGGCTCCGGTGGCCATGCCCCCGACAAAGTCGACCTTGTTGCCTCGATCCTCTAACATGTCAAAGAGCTTCTTGCGGTAGCCAGTCTCGTCTGTACTTTGTGCACCCCACGTGATAGAACTAGTATACGGTTAGAAACCTCCGATAGTCAAGGGTGGGAAGGTAAGGAGTGGATAAGCAGCAATTAAACACTTGCTGTAGTGGCAATGAAAGGGGATACGTACTCTCCGATGGGAAGAACTCTCAGCTCAACACCATTGGAAATTGGTGCTCGGGGCTGTAGATTTCGTACACCTGGAGGAGCGGCGTTTGCAACTGGGATCCAGACACTGGATACCAGCAGCGTGAGTGTCGTCAAAGTGGTGAAGACACTCCGCCATTGGCTGGCGGTCTGCCGTTGGCCAAGCGCACTCGGCACCATATTCGCTGTCCGTACTTGTGCAATCTGACTTTGGCTTGGTTACTAAATCACCGAGTTGTTGGTGGTATGCTGAACGACTGAATGTCATGAGAAGATGCTCACTTGTTACCCTTTATCTGGAATACTGGACCTTTTAAGTCATGCGGGTGGCATCGCGGGTCCGGTCTCACGGCTCACTCCGCCAGCCTGGAATCAAGAGCTCTTAGCGTTCATTGTGCTATCTCATGAGACCTCAAGATGCTAAGCCTGTGGTCAACCATTAGTCAAGGCAGTCAACCAACCGAGATGGGGCAATATGGGGGCTATCGGAGGACAAGGTTGGCTGCTTTTTCCTCCGACATCAAGCCAACCGGCGGTAAAAGCGACTGAGGCAGGATAGTAACGCCGAGGAAGTCTGCTGCCAGAATACAAACCTACAAAAGTGCAACGCTTGAGGCGCATGTCCACCAACGACCGGGCGACGAACACCCTTTGGGAAAGAGGGAATATGTGCGCCGTTTGTCTCGGCCAATAACCTGGTGATACTGGGTTCCGTGCTGCGGCTGATATCGAAGCATCATTGCGGGCACCTATAGCATCTGCGTACGGCATAGGAATACGGTGTACTCCGTGGCATAGGAACGTCTTGCGGGGTCAATAGTACCACGGCGTGATCCTTTGGACAAGTCTGGGCCTCTAGCCTTGATTGCATCAGATGATTACGCTGTTGGGGCATCTCTGTTTGAGGCGATACCTCGCTTCGGCGCTTTGGAACAAAGAGGTAACTTCCGCTACGGTCCTGAGAGGTAGCTGTATAGCTATACAATGACGGTGAGGCTGGGTGTTTCATGTGTACACAAGTAAGTAGGTCTGCATGAGTCAACGTCGGCTCTATACGGCGTTTTGATAAAAGTAGGGCCAACTAGTTCTCTCAATCTCTCCACATACGTCTTGGTACTGTTGGTTGTGGTGCATAGCCCACGGGTGGGTTTACCCGCATCTTTTCAGGCCCATCTCCGCATTTGCTGGTTGAGAAGAGTTGGTTGAGAAAATGGCTCAGAGGGAACTCGAGCTCACATACAGTGCCCAGGAGCCCGGATGGTTCGGGAAGCTCGTAATGAGATATTATTAGGTCGGCTATCAGGTGTTTGTGATATTGTTGTGTTGGCCTCGTCAAAGCGCCGAATGCCACTATCGATTTGAACTTCGACAACTAAGCTTAATACAGAGAACGCAGCCTAGAGGAAACAAGTGACAGGCGCTTAGAACTGCGGAAACTCGCGCGCCTGGTCCCCAAAAGATAAGCTTAAAAAAGCCAAGCTGCCGAGATTCCATGCTGTTGGTTGTGTTCTCGCCCAACTTGATACTAGTGCGGTCTTGGCCCCTGACAGTATTCACTCGGTTGGATGTTGACAGCAGGTCATGCCACCGTCCGCGCCGTTAGCATCATTCGGCTCGTCTCGATCAAGATAGGCAGTCCCACTGTAAATGGAGCTTTGTTCGGTTGACTGGAGCGCTTCCGGAAACGGTGGTGTTGGTTCTAACATCAATAAGGATGATACGATGTTGTTTGTTGGTTCTAACGTCAACTATAGGACCTTGGCAAACGGTCGGTCAATTCTCGGCAACTAGTCTACGTTTAATTCAAAGGTGGCAACTTAACACCCATCTTGTTAACCAACCGTATGAGTAGTGTAACAACCACTCTATAATACTATAAACTGTTCTGTCAACCTCCCGCTTTGGTGTAGGTTATAGCTAATCGGAGCATTATGGTCGTTTGCCCCCAAGAATCTAGAATCCAGACTTGTCACCGACTTTTCTTGCCAGGGAAATAACAGCTACTAATAGCATTTACTGTGGGGGTAATCTATGACTGAGAAATACACTAGAGAGGCGTAGAAATACGGCAGTTCGGCCCTTGTATTGGCCTCTCCGACCAAACCCCGAATGGCGGGGCGGGCGTCATCTTCCATGAGTTAACACTGACGATTCTTGTGTCCTAGCTATTAATATGAGACACTAGGTTGCCCTTTTCCCGTTGAAAGAATACTTAATTCCTCTATCGTTTTCTCTCTACACTATACATAAACGCTGTATTGCATCCACCTTGATCCGGAATGCATACACGGCCTCAATCTTCGTGGAGATCACTCTTCACCTTCTTTTCCGTTGCTGTCGTTTCCCTTGTCCTACTCCTCTATGCCGGGCCATCTCGAACTCCCAGTCTGAACTCTTATGTCTCGGTCGCAGAGCGAGGTTTTCATGAAGATATGCTTACAAATCTCACCAAGCGGCAAGATATTGATTATGATAAAGTTCGTGAGAAGGGAGCTAGACTGCATTGTCTGATGGCTATGTCTGAGAAAGAGGCTCGACAGTCCAACAACGGGGTTTCGCTAGAGGCTGCAGAGTACTTACAAGATCCTGAAATCGAAGAAAAGGAGGGTTGGGTGAAGGATGACCTAGAGGACAACGTGCCGTATTTTAAACACGATTTAGATACAGCATTCGAAGGCCTCCACATCGCTAAGGATCTAACTCATGTGTATTGGGCCCACAATGGAGGGGGATCGATATGGCCCAATCCCTTGAGACCGGGTGTACGTGAAGCGAAACAAACCCAGGTAAGTTATTCAAGCATTTCGACATTTCTCTATGTATCCGTTCGGCCACATAAGCGAGGATTAGGCCTGAGATGAGCCGTGCTAACTTGAATAATACTACTTAGTCGACGGAAGCATATTTCATGACCTCACTCATTATTGATGCTAGCGTTATAATTGCAGATAATAACGGTGCAGTCAAGAGCGCCATTAAGGAACTTGAGGAAGACGACGAGTGGGAGCCACGAACCGCTTAGCCATATATTCATTAGGTAAGTTTCATATTTAGTTTTAACCGAGGCTAATCGACTAACCTAGAGTTTTAGTGGAGTGACGCGGCATGGTTGCAATGGGTGAGCCAACCTGGATTCATTTCTCTTCTCCATCTTGTTATCTGATCCCTTTTCTTCCCCTTGCTTAATGTGGGCCACAAAGGGATGAACATTACCTTTAACTAATAGAGAAACTGCTAACCTCATAATTCCGGTAATTATAGACAGAAGCCTGCTCTCCTACAGGGACCAACGTCAACACCGTCAAGCACATTGTTCAGGCGCGGATTGCCAATGAAGACACGGAGAAGATTTTGGAACGAGTGCTGGATTTGTCCGGTGGAACGTCCGCAATTGGCGATTGGGACAACCGCCTAACAATTGACGTGAAGAGGAATCCGAACGAGTTCTACGCTATACTCGGAAGCCCCAATGGATCAGGAGGAGCATATTTTCTACTAACCCACAAGGCAAAACTGGGAATAAGAACCATCGACACGGTTGATATATTCAAGGGGCTTGATGACGACATTATCCTGTGGTTCCCCGTCACTATTCCTACTCCTGCTCTATGAACAATTCGATCTCGGCCGTAGCCATGGATTGCTATCTTAGCTATGAATTAGGAATTGATGACCATCAAACCCTAAGGCCTTGATTATTCCCAGCTCTGATGGTGAAGTTATCACCAATTGAGGAGGAAGCAGATAAAGACACTAGAAACATAATATATTGACTAATTTGACCTCTACTAAGTGGAAATTGAATGTTCAGAGGTAGTAGGGATTAGTCCGAAACGCTCTGCCTTCCCTCCCGAAGCGCAGCCTTCAGACTTGCGACCTCCTCCAGGGGTAGGATACTTTCCCATACAAAGATGTAAAAGCCGCGTGACATTGGCCGCCCCGGACGTAGATTGGGAGCCATACCAAGAAGATACATCCTCAGCTGATCCCAGAAGGCGAAACCTAGCGGACGGAAAGAGTCGAACTTCACACCGATAATGGGTGTTTGAGGGCGGGCTTCCCTTTTACGTGAGACATTTCCAAAAAACCTCGCCCCATAAGAGCGTCTCTCCAATGCGCTTTTGGTCAGGCCTAATTGATAGTCATCAGTGAGCACTGGAAGTTTGACTGGTTCGGCATCCGGTGGAACAGAAGACCCTTGACGCAAATGATGAAACTTATTCTCCAAACGAAAGCCACCCACAACCATCGTGCTCTCATTTTCGTTCGGTAATGCTGTTATCCATCTGGTCCTCGCTGAGGCAGGAGGCGGTCGGGGCATTCGGTAGTATACGTCTTTCGTCGCGTTCCCGAGTGTTGACAAATATTGCATCGCTGTCTTGGCCTCTTCTGCACCAGCAATACGTGGATAACGACGCTGGGGGTTCTCCAACAAGTCGACCGGGTTCATGTTGGCCAGCTTGTCGATATCTTCATCTGACCAGCTAATCGTGCCCGCCTTGTCTGCCACCAGACGCTGAACTTCACCCGTTACTTGTATGAGCCACATGGCACGCAAGGCACGCATTTCCTCTACCCAGGTGGGTTGCCCTGCATCAACTACCTTAGCGGGTGTACCGACGAACACGCGATCCCAGGCTGGAACCTTTCCAACTGAACTTAGAGAACGTTTTCCGTCCGGGTGATAACTGTGTGTGTAGTGGGGTTGAGGATCCCAAGCGTGCAACGGCCTGAAACTCGGGGCTCTCACCCGTGCCAGACACGATTCCAAACATGCTTGCGATAGGGCGGATAGTTGGTATGCTGTTGCGACAACAGATCGAAGTACCGCCACTGACACGGTCGAGGCCGACAGAGTTTCAGGGCCAAGCGTCTTGACAATTTTGTCTTGTGGCATACTGAAAGGAAGCATGTG
The DNA here is from genome assembly GCA_037954315.1 of Neonectria punicea. NCBI lineage: Eukaryota > Fungi > Ascomycota > Sordariomycetes > Hypocreales > Nectriaceae > Neonectria > Neonectria punicea. The sequence goes on along the minus strand of JAZAVJ010000036.1, from coordinate 67,334 downwards.
ACGCATGAATTTCTCATGGAACTCATCGAGACTCTCGAATGGAAGGACCTTGGATCGCACAAGTATGACGCCGCGAATGAGTTCTTGGATCTTGAGTGGCAGTATCGAGTTCGGACCGGAGAGTATGCCCTCGGTGATTTGGAGAGCATGGCCGTTGAAGAGTCGCAATGTATGAGGCGATGCTTTCAGCAGGCTCCAGAGCGTATCGAGGCCGGAAATGTTGGTGACGATCTGAAGCAGGATCTCTGGTGGTAGCAGCTCCAGAGACGCTGGCTGGTCAGGCCGAGTAGACTTGACGCTAGGTAGAGAACTCATTTCATCGAGATATGGCCGTGTAGATGTAAGGGAACGTTCTTAGAACAGAGAAGTGCGGATATGAGTGATTTTATGTGATTAAGCAAATGCCTTGTTGGTTCTGGGTTACCAACTTAGCAACTCCCACTCTTTCTGAGGGCATGTGACACTGTTGATGGACCGGGGTTGTGGGCACTTAGATGCGCCGACATCCCGCTCCACACCTGATTTGTAAGGCCACAAGGATGGGCCCCTATCCCCGAAGGGACACATGTTGGGCGCAGCCCCTAGCTACTTAGATACATACGAATACAGCGATATTGCTACAATTAAGAGACACGAAGCAGGCCTGTTTTGGCTGTTCAATAAGAATGACGTGAGTTTTGGTCCGGGGTCTTTCCTTTTGTAGGTCACTAGTTGGACCTGTCTTGGTTGAATGTATGAATACGGGCTTGGCATTTGGTGGATGGAGATCTGCTACGGATAAGGCGAATAGTTTTACTTTCCAAACCTCACTCAATTCATCAGACCAAACTTGCAAGATGGCCTGAGTGGAAACCCCACCCAGACGTTGTTTTGTTTAGGAGGGGGAACTGGTGCGGCAGTAGGTTCCGAGGCCATGGGGATGTAAGGTAACGTACGCCAAACAAGCCACAAGCGGGCAGCTAGTTGGATCCATGAGGCTGGTGATGCTAAGAAACGTAATGAAAACTGCCAAAGGAGCCCGTGAGGCTGAAGTCTCTTTATCAGCTCAGATTAGATGACATCTGCCAAGCCCCACCCCCAATTTCTCAGTAACAAAGCCAATCGCATGTGTTTGTCGTAGTTTCTTACAAGACGCCACTCGTAGCAATAAACTACAATGATGAGTCTGTCATCATCTCCCAGTGTTGCCATCTGTGCCTGGCGCAAGTACAACTCGACAGACTGATCACAGGCAACAGAACGATTTGCACCACTCCGGGGATTATAATGTTAGCTGTACGTACTCTTACCTTTAAATATGTAACAGTCATCACGGATATGTATTAAAATAAGGAGTTCAGAGTTCTGAATAGCTTCTTGTCGCGGGATCTATGGTCGCAAATCTTGAGTATTAGGCGTCTCACGCTTGTAATCCCCGAAGAGGGGAATGGCTAAGAATTATGGCAGAACTTAATTGTCATTCACATCATGTGGTTGGGTGAAGATTGAAGAGACCTGTCACTGCGACCACCTTCTGAGAGGCTTTCATTGTCAGCACCTGTAGCGTGAACCTTGCAACAGCCACGTTTCCCGTTAATGCGTTGAACCCGCATCACAGAAACGGCTGGCTCTTTCTTGAAAGCGAATTAGCTCCTGTTGCGATAGCCTCATGGGAAGTGCCGCCTGCTGTTGTCCGTATGACCCCACACCATCTCAAACCTTTCACAAGTTTTACCATGGTATTAATCCCCTCATGACGTACTCATTGCCTCATACAAGGGTTCAGCTTTGCGTGAAAATAGGCACATTAAGTAGAGACTGAGATAATAGCGTTTCTTGCCCGAATCCCCATGGACTATATACGATTTCCAAGCCCTAGAAATACGAGGTGATTCCACCCCTCCATGCTAGCGATTATTTAGGAGGTATCCTTTTCCGTGTTCATTACTTTCGCAACAACTGACACCCCACCGCCAACGTCTCGCAAGTAGCCATGGGCTCCTCCGACTCCGAATTTGACATGCTCGACGACTCGAGCTTACCTTGCTTTCCTACCAATAAGCCTCAAGATGGAGCTAAAATGCCGATGCACCCATATTTGCGTGGTGTAGTTGATATGGGAAGGTAACCAACTTCTGGTTTGATGCTGAGTACCGTCAAGTGCCTTGATTACTGTGACAAAATGTCAATGAAGAAAGAATCCATTTGAATGAAGGCTGACAAAACTACATTACAGCAACGGCATCCGCTTCTCCGTCACAGACCTATCCCCACCCCTTGCTCGCATTCTCCCTACCGTGCACGTTTATCGCGTCGACATATCACTCTACGATGCACAGTTCGATCCAGAGACCGGGGACAAGATACCCATCCCCCAGGATACCATTGACGAGGTCATTGCAGCTCTGAATCGTTTCAAAATGGTCTGCGTCGACCTCGACGTTCCTGAGACCAGGATTCACATCGTCGCCACTGAAGCGACGCGCTCTGCCCTCAACTCTGCCGAATTTCTCAAGCAAGTCAAATCAGCCACTGGACTCTCCGTCGACATGCTCCATAAAGAAGACGAAGGACGCATCGGCGCTTTGGGTGTCGCGAGTGGCTTCTCTGACATCAGAGGCCTCATGATGGACCTTGGTGGTGGCAGCACGCAGATCACCTGGATTATATCCCAAGGGGGGAACGTCCGCATCAGCGACAAGGGATCAATCAGCTTTCCGTACGGAGCCGCTGCGTTGACCAAGACCCTCGATGAACTGAAAAAGGGGAAATCGAAGGACGAGGCAGAAAAGGCACTGGCAAAGCTGCGCCACGAGATGATTGACAACTTCAAAGATGCTTACAACAAAATTAGTGTTCCCGAGAGCTTGGTGATGAAGGCCAAGATGGAAGGCGGATTCCCGCTGTATCTCTCGGGAGGTGGATTCAGAGGCTGGGGCTATCTCCTCCTTTACATCAGCCAAGTCAGCGAGCACCCGCATCCAATATCCATCATCAACGGATATACGGTTGGACGGGAGAGGTTCGAGAACACAAAGGCCATGGAAGAGGTTGCTCGGACCGCCCACTCCGTCTTCCGCGTTTCCGACCGGCGCAGGAAACAAGTCCCTGCAGTTGCCTTCCTGATCAACGTGCTATCCCAGGCGATCCCGCATGGAATCCGAATCGCGCACTTCTGTCAAGGAGGAGTGCGAGAAGGGCTTCTCTTCAGAGAACTCGAGCCAAGCATCCGAGCACAGGATCCGCTCGAGGTCACAACGCAGCGTGTGGCGCCCCCGTCAGTCCAGGCCATCTCCGGGCTTCTCATGTTTTCGTTTCCAGAGCCGTCGAAGGACGGTTCTCGCAGGTTCCCTGAGGCCATCAGTCCGCACATAATACGGGCGTTTGCCAATGTTCTGTACGCCCACGCCATGATGGACAAGGAGCTGGCTTCGACAGCCGCCCTTTACAGCACCAGTGCCGGGTTCCTCGCGTCCACTCGTGGGGTCTCGCACGAGGACAGAGCTAGGCTGGCTCTCATGCTGGAGTCGCGATATATGGGCGAGCTGCCCCCGCGCGAGGTCCAGTTCATGGAAGCGCTCCGTCGTGTCATCACGCCAGAGGAGGTTTGGTGGGCTGCGTACCTTGGCAGGGTGGGATACTTGATCAGCCGCCTATATCCTGCAGGGGAAATTGAAGAGAGAAAGCCGCGAGTCGTCCTTTCGTCTGAATGGGGATGGGATTTAGGACGCAAGAAGAAGAGGGAAGGAGTACGGCTGGTCATATCGGTGCAGAAGGTAAAAGATGATCCTGCAAAATTGAAGAAGGCGTTGAGAGACCATGTGAAGATAGTGGAGAAGGTCGGGAAGAAGAAGAATTGGATCGGAGGGGAGGATGGCTGGGGAATGAAGGTTGAGGTCAAGGTTGTGGAAGAGGATATCTTGTGATGGGACTTTTGCCGAACAGAAGCAACTTTACTTGCTCCGGATTATCAAATTGATCTTCTCCATGACTTGAGATGTTTGCATCATCTTTGTTGAATTAGACCCCTGGCAGGGCTGTGCACACGGCGACTACCGCAACTAGCAATACTACAGTAGTATCGCGCTTACCGACCGGGATGTATTTGTCAAATCAGCCTACACACCTCATCTCCAATCAAAACCATGCTCAGCCTGGATGGATTCCATTCTCTCAACCGCATCTGTCAGATCCGCTTGTAGGGTAGATACGCCCTAGGATAGCGTGTCTTGCAGGGATCCCGCACAGGCGAATACGCTCCTGCAACGCGATATCGGCAATCTTCGAATCTACCGTTTCCCTAGTGCGATCTGTGTGCAACTGAGGCGAATACGCAATGCAGAAAATGGCATACGCTGCGTACTGGACTGGAACGAATAGACAGGAACCCGCATTAAGAAATTGCCGTACAGCGGGAGGTGGAATCTAGCTTATAAAAACATGATGGCTCCCAGATTAGAGAACAACCTCACAATCTTCCCTATCTACTGCACTTCTTCCCTCCTAGCCCAAAGCCTAGCCATTAACAACGAGACACCCCAACAATTACAATCCATGATGACGAACTTGCGAAACGTCTTATCCATCGGTGTGCTGCTTCTGGCACCTGTGTCAGCAGCACCAGCGAGTAAGCCTACCAAGCGATGTATCCAACTGGACGTCCCAGTTGAGGTATCGGCCACCAATTACCAGTACAAAACCTCCAGAATCGACAGCAACATCGACGCCACGGGCTGGCTGTGGGACATGTATACTTGGTCTCACCCCACTGGCGAAGCAATCATCACGGACACCATCGAGGTGCACGAGGAGTTCACTATCAGGGCCCAATTGTGCGTTCCTCCTAGAAGCAACAAATCGAGCATCTTGCAGATCGCCAGTCACGGGCTTGCATTCGATAAAAGGTAAATTGCGCCTACTTTTGACACTGATGGATGACCATGCAGCTAATTCTGGGCAGATACTGGGACGTCAGCTCCAACCCAGAGCAGCACAACTATGTCGATGCGGCTCTTGGCAAAGGGTACTCGATCCTCACCTACGACCGAATCGGCACTGGTGGCTCGACGAAGCCCGACGCCTACACTATCGTGCAGTCGCTCACGGAGGTCGAAGTGCTTAAAGAGCTGACGAAGCTGGCGCGCAGTGGGAAGCTCATCGAGTCGTCTCGGATCAACTCGGATAAGAACATCCGCTCATACAAACCCAGCAAAATCGTGCATGTCGGCCATTCGTTCGGATCCGTCCTCACCATTGGCATGCTCTCTTCATATGGTGAGCTGAGTGACGGCGCGATCCTGACGGGCTTCATCCTGGGCAGCCATTTGGGCGACACGAAGACGCCGGAGTTTGGGTATGAGTTCGCGCCGGCTAATGATGCGCGTCGTTTTGGCGATCGCCCGTCAGGTTACATGGTGCAGGCGACGGAGAGCAACGTCCAGCGCATCTTTCTACAGAAGGGGACCTTTGAGCCTGAGATGCTGCGGTACACGGAGTCGATTAAGAACACCGTCACTGTGGGCGAGATTCTCTCTGGTGGGCTGCCACTGGCACATCCCGCGAAGACATACAGAGGGCCGGTTCAGGTGAGTAAAAGTCTTCAAAGATGAGGGTATGCGCTGACAAAAGTGGTAGTTCTTCATTGGTGAATACGACGTCCCCATCTGCGGAGGCGACTGCAACAACACCTACGACCTCGACACCTTGCGGGATTTCTTCCCTGCGGCAAGCAACGTGTCAGCGTACCTGCAACCATCCACCGGCCACGGCCTGACTCTTTCGGCGAATGCCACTGCAGGTTATGAGGTCATGTTTTCCTATCTCGAAGCTCACCACCTGTAGAACTCCGGAGTGGAACTGCAGTGAGCTGGGAGATTGGCCGGCAATAGGCGCAGCATGCAACAGGCTACTAAGGGTAGGCCCGCTAACGTCAGCGACTCTGGTTGCAACGCCAGCTGGCCAATAGAGGAATTGTCTGAGAAATTGGAATTCAGTCCAGATGACGAATTTTGGGGGCGGAGTCTTGAGGCTGAGCTTTATAGGCTGAGGGCTGTGTCGCCGCACGGATCAGAGAGTCCCTTTTTCCAGCAGGCTTCATACAAAATACACACTGATGTTCAGTAACGGGTCTTGAGATACCAACACAGTCCGGCAATGTTGCAGACCTCCAATTTCAAGGCGCGAAGAGCGCACGAGAAATCCAGGAAAGGCTGTATTAGATGCAAAAAGCAAAGAAAAAAGGTACGTCAAGTTAGATCTTTGCTCGAGATATTCGTCGATTCTGATCTCTCAACCTAGTGTGACGAGGTCATGCCACACTGTTCCAGATGTGTCGCCGGGAACTATTATTGCCAGTACCCCGAAAGTCGAGATGCATTCAAGGCCTCTCAATTCGACATTCCCAGCTCCCACATACTAGACCTCACCTCTCCTTCTTCGAGTAGCTCGCTCACATTTTCCGACAATGTACTATCGGCATCGGCGTCGACGTCAGACGACTTCCCCTCCGGATCGCCATCCTCTTATCCTAGCTTCAGCGAAAAAGAGCAGCAGCATTCCAACTCTCAATCTTCCGAGATGCTCAACGCGATAGATCTGTCACTTCTGAGCCACTACATCACGCACACCAGCCGCGACACCGCTTCCGACAAAGACGACTTATATGCTCTCGAGGTTGGCATTCCCAATCTGGCTTTCAACAATAAGCCTCTCATGGCGTCGCTTCTAGCACTAGCCGCGGTCTCCAAGTGTTCTCATATTGCTACACACTCCTCGGCACCGCTCGAAAGCTTAGACGAGATCTGCGAGCTTCTCGTCCTGGCAGATCAGCACCACAGGGTCTCGCTCCAGCAGATCCAAGCCGCTATTCCCACCACGGACCGTTGCGAATACGTCTTGCTGAATGCCATTTTCATGGCTATTTATGGCTCCGCTAGACACGGCGTTCGCATTCGTCTTGCTAAGATAGCAACGCTGAGGGGTAAGCAATTGCCCATTGAGCTGCTACCGACGGGGTCTCAATGGATCTCTCTCATCCGCGCAGCTCACGCAGCCCACATGGGACTGCGTCACAACCCAAACCATACTCTGAACACGAGGGAGACGAATTTCCCCGCTTCAAAAACGAACGACGCCCTACAACTTGAGACATCTGCTCCAAGTGGAAACGACGTCCGCTCTGGGGAAGACGGGCTTCCAGAGGGGACCGGCCGTCTGCTCTTCCCAATAGTAGCTGCCACTTGTTTCCCTGCTCTCGAGAAGCTGCATGCAAAAGCCCAGGCTATGATGGTTAATATCTCGTCACCAGCCATTCCGGAAGACTCTCCCGACTGGCAGCAGCCAGTCAGCTATAACTCGGAACTCCAGGCTTGCTTTGCAGCTCATGAGATACTCCACCATGTCTTTGCGACGGTGTTCTCGAAAAAGGAACTAGTCCCCGAATGTCCTCAAGCCGCTGCATTGGGTCTCAAGTTCCCGTCGCGCGGTCCGCTTTCCCAAATCCCTCCGTGGTTGGCAACCTACTTGGGCCGTATCACCTCAGGGGCGACATCCAGTCCAATCAGAAGGACCATTATGGGGTTCTTAAACCGAGTGCCGCCCGGTTTCATGGACTTGGTTCAGTCGGAACTGAACAAGATGCCTGTGGAATGTGCCTACGCCAATCTGGTGCCCTGGGAGATTACGGATAGTGAATCATTCCCGCCTAGTACAACGCTTCAGCTGGCCATGGACATCTTCACGCACTGGCTAGTCTTAGTCATGGTCATGGATGATGTGTGGTGGGTTGGCGGTATGGGAGAGTGGGAACTAGGGCGAGCGGTGACATTCATGCAAACTCAGGGCTGGATCGACTTCTCAGCCACGGGAGACACTTGGTGGCCAGAGAGTATGCTCAAGGTTTTGAAGAGCTTACACAACATTTAATTACTATCTATACAAGTACAGCCTTATTAGACTTTTCTTAATTCATCATTCAATCTATTGGAAATACCCTAGTAGTAAATTTCCTACTTAATGACCCATGCCGGGTTTCTCAGGCAAAACCGCATTAATAGGGATCTCCTCTTAGTGACAGCAAGAGTCCGAAATTACTCCAATCTAATAGTACCCGGAACTTACACGGCAATCTACTTAACAAGGTAAGGGCACAAATTAGGCAGTACGCTGCGACGGGCATTGTGTATGCTGTCATCGCGTTTTAATTGTACTACCCTATATTAGTAGAATCGCAAACACAGATTCGTTTGGGACAAGAAGTTAGCAGACGGCAAGCACGAAGGCTATTTATTTGTTGAATAGGTAAAATCAGAAGTTATTTGAAGGCGTGGATTTCCTACTGTTAAAAGAGATTTGGTCTTGACTTTGCAGTTTGACGTTATGGTAATTGTAAATACAAAAGAACTAAATAAAAATCTAGACCTTCTATCCGTGATATCCAACGCTGGCCCTTTCCCCCCAAACTCCAAACCAAACCACCCATCATCGAGCAATCCCCTTGGGGCCCGAGTTTATGATATTCACCAGACCTATCTCATCACTGTCACTGTATTGCACCGCGTAAGTTTTCTGAAACACAATCCCTGACCCGTCGGTCTCCTGGCCTGAGCTCGGCCTATCGCTAGTGACCGTCCCAGTTGTGCGTCCGTGAGTACCGGCCGTCTTTGACCGAACACCGCTGCCGTACTGGTAGTAGTTGTTGCCCCTGCTGCGTTGTGTCGAGCCGCCGAGGACTGGGAACAGTTTGACTAACACCATGCGCATTGTGGGTAAGCAGGCGCACATGATGCCCACCAAGATCTCGATGGTAGACCAGACGGAGACGTTGTAGAATTCCCAGGTCTTGTTGGAAGACACGCCAAAGTGGACAAGTGCTTGGAGGCGAAGGATGCTCACGACGGTTACGCTGTGAAGTGTGTCAGTAATAGGCGAAGTAGGATGGAAGCGTTGACTTACAGTGTACCAACGCAGAACATCAGCGCCACACCAGCCTTCTTCTTCCAGTGCAGCTTCAAACTTCTCAATTGCCACATAGGTATCGCGAGGATCCACAAGTCCAACGCAATGCTCATGCTCGCGTTGGACCACGAGATGGCGTTCACGTTCGCGCAGCTCCCCTCGTGCATTCCATCCCACTGCTTCCAAAAGTAAGGTATAGGCCAGCACTGGAAGACGGCTGTGATGACAAACGCCGCGCCCCAGAGACTGGTGAGGATGAAGGTGATCCAAAGCAAACGCTGGACTTCTCGCGCGGGGAAAATCCGCATGTAGAAGGCGATGATGGAGAGCTTGACAAGCGTGCTTTGCAAGAAGTAGAGCCAGGCCATGATGTAGAAGAACGAGAGGACTTTGGTGATCTCTTCTGCGGGGAGCGTCCAGATGTCCTTTCCGAGGCCGTTGGCAGTTGTGCCATAGACGGTGATGATGGCGCTGGGAATGCAGGAGACCAGGGTTGCCAAGACGAACCAGTCGTCGATGCCGAGATCAAGGCCTGCAACGAATATTTTGTACCCGAATCGAATCACGACGAAGGCACCCGCGAAGGCGGCCATGACGTTGGAGATGACGACATATTCGGCCGAACGGTCACGCACGGGAGCGCCGCAGTTTGTCAAGCTAGAGTTTCTGGTGGCTAACGGTGACTCGTGGTCAGTACGTCTTGATCGTGGAATTGCGTGGATGGGAGTGAAGAGGGCGTACTCAATGCTTCGGGTATCGTGCAGCTCACAGTAACGCAGCTGGTGACGTTCAGCTGGAACCGCTCGTTTGTGCAAATACACGTCTGGTTCTGAGGCGCACACAACCCTCCAGCAAAAGCGCTGAGGATACATCCCGCCTAGACAGATCGACGGTGTCAGTCACATGCCAGCTGTCAAGTCCTCGGCCCGACGGGAAACCACTTACCGCACAGTCCGGATATCCAGGAAGACTCGGAGACGCGGCCTGCGCCTGTACCGATGTCGAAAACACCAGCACAGCAATGAAAAGCACCAGACGACGCAGCAGATACATGGCGGGCGTACAACCTTGGGGTTGATGATGGGCAGACGACGATCCGCCAGCAGGAACCGAGAAACCCCGGGAAGTGGCAGAATTTGTAAACGTCTCATTGCCTAGACGGAAATCTGCGTGGCGACTTGGCGGCGCACTGAAACCTGATTCGACCGTGGGAGCCACTCCTGCGTGCAACTAAGACGGCGACTAAGACGGTGGCGAGGGCCGTAACCTCTGGAACCTGCAGAACCATGGGCGCTCTACGTAGTATTAGCGTGTGATCCGCCTGAGGTAGCATCCGCCGTGACCGTTCGGTGCCGTTCTTTAATCGGTTCCTTTCCGCTGTGGATCGTCCCGAGCGTTTTGTGACATGTCTTGGCTGCCCCTGAGCTTGGGACGCCACCCGACCGTTTGGGCGCCATCTGAACCATCGCGAGTCAAATGCCTCACACGCTTGGGAATCATCTTTGTCAAGGGCCCCACCGAGCCGATGGAATGGCCGACATGGTCCCTTTGTGGCCGGCATGCCATTGCGCGCAGCAGATGACTTCTCCATGTAGATAGCATGCCAATATTGACTCCAAGATAGCCATCTATCGTCCCCCGACTGCTCCATAAAAGAACCTCATAATACCCCAGGATCAGCCCAAGGCCACATCTAGCTCCATCTGCCTCCTTGCTTGCGCAGGGGAAATGCGTGGTGAGTGGAGAAGACGCCCAGGACTGCCACCAACTTATATGGGTCGTCAGGGGTTCATGCAACCACGGATGTCGGCTATATCGGGAACAACGCACGTCAAGATAGGAAGCTGAACGCTCAAGGGGTCTCTCAAGAGGCGGTGCATATGAAACCCGGCTTGTCTGTATTCCCCTTTCCGGGAACTTGTCCGTTGCCTTGGTCAAGCTATTACACAAAGGTGCCGAGCCAACCATGCGTGGCATTTCGGAAGATTCACTTGTCTGGCAGATCCTCCGAGCGCCGTGGTGCGCCACGTGCATTGAGATCCCAGCATGTGCCAAAAAAGGAGAACCACGGCTGTGTTATTGGTTTCTTAAAATCTAGCCCGCCGGCTGAGGGATGCCACTGGTACTGTTCCTTCACCGACGAATAACACACTCTTTTACTCGCCCCAAAACGTCTTCTGCCAAGATGAAGACCTCCACGCTCCTTTTGGCGATCCTAAGCGCCGGTCAGTGGGTTTCAGCGACCTCGCAAGCAAAATGTCGCTGTTTGCCCGGCGATTCATGCTGGCCTTCCAAGCACTCGTGGGCTCGGCTCAACTCTACTGTTGGCGGCAGACTGGTTGCAACTGAGCCCATTGGCTCGCCGTGCCATGACCCAACATACGACGAAGCGGCTTGCGAAGCCCTCCAAGCAGAGTGGAACAACCCTCTGACTCAGTAAGGCTTGGCAACTTGTTGTCTATGTGAACAATCTCTGACTGGGTGCAGCATTCCCTCTTCGTCCTCGGTCATGCAGGCATACTTTGCAAACCAAAGCTGTGATCCCTTCACTGATCGAACGAAGCCCTGCACGCTCGGAAACTACGTCAGCTATGCTGTTGATGTTAGGCAAAACTCGGACATTGCTGCAGCATTGAGATTTGCCAGGAACAGCAGCATCCGCGTCGTCATTCGCAACACCGGCCACGAGCAAGTCTTCCTACAAACGTCCAACTTACTTCAGCTAGACAATTGCTAACGTGTTACTCTGCAGCTTTCTCGGGCGCTCTACAGGCGCTGGTGCACTCGCCATCTGGACTCAACATCTCAAGACTATTGACTTCAGCGAGTGGTCTGACGACTACTACACGGGCCCTGCTGTCACCGTCGGTGCCGGTGTCGTTGGCTATGAGGTCCTGGAGGCGGCGCATGCGCAGGGTCTCGCCGTCGTCAGCGGCGAATGTGCCACTGTCGGCCTCGCCGGCGGCTTCACGCAAGGAGGCGGCCATTCGACCTTGAGCACGCAGTTCGGCCTTGCTGCTGACCAGACCCTTGCGTTCCAAGTCATCACCGCCAACGGACGCGCAGTTACTGCCTCGCCCACGCAGAATGCGGATCTGTACTGGGCGCTCAGTGGCGGCGGCGGCGGAACCTTTGGAGTTGTCGTCAGCATGACCGTCCGCGCCTACAAGTCCCAGAACGTGGGCGGCGCGGCCTTCCAGCTTCTTGCGCCTACGACTACCCCGGAAATATTCCAAGCTGTCGTGTCCAAGTTCTACGAGCTGCTTCCTGCCATGACGGACAAGGGCGCGATGGTTGTCTTCTTCCACAACCAGCAGATGCTCGCCGTGAAGCCCATGACTGTGTGGAACTCCACCGCTGCGTACGTCCGCGACGTTGTCCTGGCACCCTTCACCGCGGCCGTCAAGGAAATCGGCATTACTTTGCCCGTCGCCTATAGCGAGCTCTCGTACCGGGATCATTACGACCGCTATCTGGGACCCCTGCCTCAAGGAAGTCTCGAGGTTGCGCGGTACCAATTCGGCGGACGACTGATTCCCAGATCCGTCCTCGAGAACAGCCACGATGGCTTCCTGGAGGTCATGAACAACCTCACCTCTAACGGAATTCTCGGCGCTGGCAGTGTTGCGAAATACAGCAAGGTCACCAGCTCGCCCGCCAACTCCGTGCTTCCTGCCTGGAGAGACACCCTCATCCAGCTCCAACTCATCACTGATTGGGACTCTGAGGCACTGTGGGCAGACATGGAGACCGCCCAGAAGCGAATGACGGACGAGTTCATGCCCCTGATTGAAGCCGTCACTCCTGGTAGCGGATCATACATGAACGAGGCCGACTTCCGTCAACCCGATTGGCAAAAGGTCTTCTTTGGCGACAACTACGCCAAGCTTCTTGCCATTAAGCGGAAGTGGGATCCCAGTAACCTCTTCTACGTGCTGAAGGGTGTTGGCAGTGAGGCCTGGAGTGTGGCGGCTGACGGTAGAATGTGTCGGACATAATTGAGCTATAGATACACTTGCTTTGTATGTGAACCACAGCGATAATTTTAATCACCAGATATGCCTGGTTTTACCACGGCAATTTGATTTTACACAAGAATCTCGACCGCAAGAACTGGAGTGAAGAGGTTAGACGAATAACTTATGAGATAGCCACTGGACTGTAGGAGTAATGGGGTGACTTATAATTATCCTTAACCACCTCTCCTGTTGTCATTCCTTATAGCTCCTAACTTCACTTGTAATATAGACTGCTTATCTCCCGCAAATATCGCCAAGCCCGATAGCCTTTGTCGCGATCCGTAACCCTTGTCAGATAGCGCCGTTGTCCGGATTGAAGCCCAACAGTTATTTCTTTTTTTCGTTTCTTCTTGCCTTTCTTGCTCTCCTTGGCCGCTTTGGTCGTCTTGGTATCGCTTGGAGATGCGGTGTTATCATTATCTGGTTTGCGTATGGCTACACTAGATCCTGTCCCTGAATCAGTCTTGTTAAGTTCTCTGCTACTTGCCTTCTCAAGGGAACCCTTGGCTGTAATCAATCCTCGCAAATATACTACATTGCCTTTCTGCTTATTAGTCATCTTCTTGTTGATGCTGGGAGTCTTGCTCTCTGAGGCTCACAGCCTCCTACTTCCAACACCCTTGCTCCTGGACTGCTTGCTTGAGTTAGGCAGGTTGGTAGTAATACGGATGCCTATTTGCCATTTCGTGGTGTGTAGTATGACCCCCCCTTTGGTGGTTTCGCTTCGATTAGCAAGTAAGTGTGCCGGTGCTCAAACCATCTTCGTGCCTGATCTCTTCTCATGCCCTTGGAACCATCGGTGTAGCGACTGAGCCCTCATTTGGCACGATTTGCAACACCTGGGGTGTTCCTCATCGACGCTGCCAAACCATCCTCTCTATAGTAGCCTTACTAAACGTGTCTAACCAAACACGTACCTCATAAACTGGCCATACTGGTATCTGAAGTCTGCACCTCGGATCACGAGGTGAACAGCCTCGATTCGAGACACAGCATAACGCCACATGATGCCAATCAGTATTGGCGTTTATTATGTATTATAGCCACCTTAGAACCATTGAGGACACCAAGTGCATTCCTCCAAGAATTTCTCAACACATGAAAAGGAATGAGGGCACGATCCAGCGCCTGCTGGGCCCAATCCTGTTCACATCGCATATCATCAATGTCGCTCTGGATATCTTCGATCGCCAACCCTCAGCTTCCGCCTTGCACGTAACTTCGTATTCCTTGATACCATCTGGCCAGGCCATCTCGATTGGTACTTTACATTTCTTTGATGACCGTATCGAGGTGCGCACATGATATCGCTTCGTCTTTGTTCGTAGCTGCTTGTAGCAAGCGTTCCATGCGACCAAGGTCACATAGCAGGTTCTGCAACAGGGCGCTAAAGAACAGCTCTGCGAAAGCATTTTGGACTAGCGGGCTTGGTTTTCGATCGTTACCGGCTATCTGCCAGTTGTTGACTTCCATCGTCCAGCGAAATATGGCCCAGGGTGATCTTCCCATGTTATCACAGAGTCTTGCGTCAACACCCTCGAGGTCCAAGTTGATGAGATAGCGGATTACCTGGGTGTCTGCACAGCATGCGGCGAAGTGGAAGATGTTGCTCCCAAACTTGGTGATGGTTTGTGTCGAGGCGCCTGCTTCAATGAGGGCGCGTAACGCTGGCAAGTTGCGTTGGTGTATTGCGCCAAGCACGCCGGAAACTCCCTCCTCATCTTGTACATCCAGGTGGGTTTTGTTGATCTGCAATAGGCGCACGATGTCGATAGCTTCACAAGTGGTAACCCTTGAGTTCCATGCTGTCTGACAAGGATATTAACCATAAGTTTGAAGACTTCGAGCCGTTTAGTGAAGAAGATGGGAGGCTCGAGGCCTTGTATGATCCTGATCTGTTCCATGGACTTCCATTGGGAGTTCAACTGGTTGGCAGAAGATTTCAGGATGAAAAACTCTTGGCGACTGCAGAGCTAATCCACCCAATTATCAGGGAAGCTTGAACAGGCAACAAGGGGAGCTGCCGTTACATATCGATGCATATAAAGCTATATTTGTCTGCTCTTTTTCTGCAAGGATTGAACCATGGCTATCATCATAGATCTTCCTGAAAAATCTCTGCAGCGCACAATCAGATGAATGAAACAAAGTATGATAGTATTCGTGCCACGAAGTGTATAACCAGCTTTGTCGCTTGAACTTTTACTACTATGTATCCCACGCCATATCAAACACCATTGACCCCTGTTTTAACTGTGGTCGATATTTCCGGTCGCGACATGTTCGGAATTTTGGGATTTCAAACTGACTGAAACACCGAGAGGCGAACTTAGGGCAGGAAGTGAAATGAGCGACTGACACGGAAGCGGACTTGGCAATCAGGAAGCCCGGAATCCTCAAAGATAAGAGTGGTGCATTATCTTAAGGCTTTTAAGAACATAAACACCTTCCCTCGCGCTCCTCGAGAATACGGACGTCTTAGCCTACCTCATTTCTAACTCTACTTTACGTCGAACGCCGCCGCACATTTGTTCACATACAATCTGGTTCTTACGACTCTCTATCACCATTATTGCGATGTATTTCCGAGCCAAGTTTCAACCAGGAGACAAGTTTGTTTACGGCATCTTTGGGATTCAGTACCAGGGCGAGAAACCAACTGGACGACAGCTCGAGCTGATGGAACATTTTGACAAGCTTATCGACGGAAAGTGTCATTTTGAACGCCTCGTCTGCCCCGGGCACGACGGATACGAAACTCGCATCTAGCTATCGTATTGGTGGCCTGACAAGTACGCCGAGTGGTGGGCAAGCACCCCTGTGGAGCGCTTTTGGACTGCCCTCCCCGATGTTGCCGGGTTGTGGCGTGAGATCCTGACGGGAACTGTTAGCCGAACACAGAATTTAGTCTCACAAGAGGTCAGAAACGGTCTCAACGGTCTGGGCGAAATGGAGCCAGCCACGGAGAAGAGTGGCTACTGGGGATGCATGCGCGACCGACTTACTGAGTCCTCCGCTGTGCAACCTTTCAAGTCACTCCTGGATGAGGTTCCTCAGAGAAACTTCGAGAGTCAGAGTGTGCGAAAGGGTCGAACCATCATCACACGGTTGCCGGATCACATTTGCTTTCTCGTTGAGGGTTAGGACCACTTAATTTTTACGACCGACGAAAAAGACATCTGGTTCGAAAAGTTCGACGACTTAACGGCTGAACTGATGCACCACTTGCAAGCAAATTCTGTCGCTAACACGACAGTCTTTGCATCCTTTGCACCGAATGAGAAAATGTCATATATGATGTTGTTCTTACACAAGCTATAATCTCCAACTAGTAACCTAGATAGTTTCGGCTGGATCCTATCCAGAGGCTGTGTTAATATTGTCTCTTCGTGGCTTCGGGGATGATGGCACACGGGTTACGGCCATGGGAGAGTCGGCAAGCTCCTTCATTCAAAGCGGACACTTCACTGACTAGTCAAGCCTTACCAGAGGAATATAGGTCTACTACAACTAAGTTGAGAACCGTTGAAGGCTCCACGTCCCAACTCCACATTAGGGTTACAGTACGGCTTGGCTACGCCCTGGATCGGCTATGTGACGTTCTCAGCTAGAAGGCCACTCATGAGCCAGATATGGGCGAGTTTCGGGGTACCAAGCCACAGTCATTTCTTAGACAGCGTCTCGGCCAAGAGATGCGGCAACGTTAGGGGTGGCTCACTCCGCAGTGGCCAGATCGATATATTGGTATGCTTTCCTTCCCACGGCGCTCCAAGATCCTTACGCTTGAGAAATTGCGGGCCGCATTGAAATTGCCTTCCGCGATAAGGATGGTCATAGGTGTCTTTATCGTTGTCATTATTAGCCCGGAAGCAAATTCCTATCGGTAAGGCTAGGCTAACATCGTTATCTCACCCTTATCAGGCAGCATCGGCCGCCGTGATAACATTCTGCGAATGCTACTCACAGAGCAGAAAGCATCTCGAAGTACTTAATGCTTCGGCCGTCCTCGCTTGGCAGTTCTGGACAGCGAACAGCCCGCCCGTTACTGTCCTAGCTATCACCAATTGTGATTTTTTCAAGATACATCATGGCGGCAATCAGGCAAACCCTCATCTATGCGATGATTTTCTCGTCCGGTTAGCATGACTCTCATCTATCCAATTGCAATGTGACAGCTCTAACATGATCAACCACCAGCTACGACTATCGGCTATGACTCGGGCTATCTCAATGGTGTTCTAGGTGCTCCCGACTTCATCGCACTTTACGGCAAACATGACGCTGCCGACAACAGCATGTACCTGACCGCATATACACGAAGCACCTTCTCTTCTCTCCTGGTTGTTGGCACCATCGTTGGCTGCATCGCAACCTCTTTTGTGACCCAATTGAGTACCTAACCTCGTGGTCATGGAAAAACAGCCCTGTATCTAACCCTCTTCCTAGTTGGCCGTAGAGGATGTCTCGTCGTGGCAGCTACCTCCTACGCCGCTGGAGTCGCGATGCAAACTGCTGGACCAGCGGCTGCCGTTTTCATCTTGGGCCGAGTCTTGCTCGGTTTTGCTCTAGGCTTCATCTCTAACACGGTAAGTTGTGCCATCTCCTCAGGTCTTGACTGACGCTTACGGGTGTTGTTTGCTCAATAGGTTCCCTCGTACCTCATGGAGTGCTCCACTGCCAAGAACCGAGGAAGGTTCATGGGCGTCTACACGCTGTTTCTTACTTCTGGCAACGTTATTGCTTGTGGTATCAGCTTGGGCACTTCCAAGTACACCGATTCTCGTGGCTGGAGTGAGTTGATATCTGTTGTACGGGGCAATTAATACTGACGCAACTTCAGGAATCACCATCGGTTTCCAGCTCTTCCTTGCCGTGACCATCTTCATTGGTGCCATGATTTGTCCCGAGTCCCCGCTCGTTCTGGCAAAGCGCAACAAATACGACGAGGCCCGATGGGCCTTGGCAACCTTGAAGAACAAGGAGCAGGATTCGAAAGACGTCAACATGGCTCTGGAAGAAATCCGCCATCACCTCACGGAACAAGCTCAACATGGTGATGTGAATTTGATGGAGTGTTTCCGTGGCGCTGAGCTGCGACGGACTCTCCTCGGGACGGCCATGTCCTTCTTCACCATTGCAACGGGCATTACCTTTTGGTTTGGCTATGGCACCACCTTCTTCCTTGCCGCCGGTATCAACAACTCATACCTCATCTCGCTGATTCTTGCCATCACAAACTGCGTCTCTACAGTTCCGTCGATATACCTCATCGAGCGCATCGGCAGGAGGAATTCCCTCTTATGGGGTGGGGCCATCATGGCTATCACACAGATCCTAACTGGCGTCATCCATAGTGTCGCGCCCGACAGTAGTGCAAGCAAGAACATGCTCGTGGCCGGTGCTGTCATCTTCATTGCTGCATATGCAGCAACTTGGGGCATGGGAGGCAGGTCCCTTCGTGTCCGAGCCTTCGTCCTTCTATTTGACTAACTCTTCTCTAGGATGGCTAATGATGACCGAGCCCTTCTCAAACCGCCTAAGAGTCCCCCAGTCGGCTATCGTATTCGTAGCTTACTGGACCGTGACCTGGCTGATTGGTTTCGTCACGCCGTATATGGTTGATGCCACTGCCGGTGATCTTGGCGTCAACGTCGCGTACATCTGGCTCGGGATGGGCATTCTTTCTATACTCTGGGCCTACCTTTGCGTTCCAGAATTTGCTGGTCTTTCTAGTCTCGAGGTATGTCTCACCTGTCCTGTTTATGCGATGACCGAATCCATTCGTTTTGTTGAGTGCCAGTCTGACCTTTGGAAGATCGACCTGCTCTTTGAACAAAATGTCCCAGCTTGGAGATCTGTGGCTTGGCAGAAACGACTGCGAACCATCAACTCCATCGACATATCGGCGTCTGGTAGCCAGGTAGTTGATGAAATTAAGATTGAGGTTGGAGGTGAGAAGGGATTGTGAGATGGCAAACATACGCTTGTCTATCCAGTTGCGTCAACCGAAGGAGATGGCTAGCATCAGAAATTGGGAAGTAGCTAGACAGTCAAACGTCAAGACTGTCGTCATAGACACCAAAACCGTTGACAAACTGCTTGTTGGCGATGGCAACCGATATAGGAGCTCACATGAGCGGGCCTTAACGGAGGAGGACTCTTTAGGACCCCAGAATCTGGCCATGAACGAAGAAGATCCGACTTGAGGTTTCCCAGCGGAGCTACCGTGTACAAAGCATCTCTTAGTATCTGATACTGTAGCAAGGTACGTATGATCTCACGGCCCATTAGTGGAAGAACTCCCCCGCACAGCAAGAACAATAAAAAAACATATCACTGCTGCTCACCAAAAATTACCTTATCGCAAATACGTACCCCAGCGCGACAGATACCCTGGTCGGTACTCGTACATCCAGTGGACCGCTGGATGGGCGTCTTGAACCCCCCAGAGCGGAATGCAAATTCCTACACCATGTGGACCCTCTCTGGAGAGGCGAAAGTATGTACGGGATAGTACGCTTGTAGCGTTATCGGGCCGGAATATGCATTCAGCAAGCAGGCCACGATTAAGGAAAAGTATTGTGTCTCAAGTGATCTGATCTGCATTGAGCGAGAGTCGAGTTGATTCACATCTCCCAGCTCCACCCTCCGGATCATGGGCTCCATGTAACTTGTACGTACGGCTCCTCTTCACCGCAATGGACAATTCACCCGACAGCTCTACAACTCCGCCGCGGATTGCAACTTCCAGGCCGCATCTCGCATCCTCGCGGGGGAAGTATGCTTCCCGCGCCTGTCATGAATGTCGGCGCCGGCGCGCAAAGGTATGTCGTGGCAGATGGGCGTCTGTCCACGCTGTTGCTGATTCCCCCTAGTGCGATGGGCAACAGCCTTGCTCCCGGTGCGTGGACCGTGTCTTGGGCTGCACCTACGACACAACCCACGAGAACCGAGGCTCCATCACGAGATCATATGCTCGTCTTCTGCAGGCTCGCATCAAACTGCTGGAGGAGGTCCTGCAGCTTCATTCCATCGATATCGATGCTTCCGTTTCTCATCTGAGTGCTCGCAACTCGGAGTCTCTGGAGGGGCCCTCGTCTGCCGTTTTCACCACGTCTTTGGCCTTCAATGAGCTGTGCTCGACTTTCGAAGGCGCCCTCTGCTTCGACGAGACTTCCAACTTTGATCAGGATGGCGAGGCTCGGTTCTTCGGACCCACTAGCGGACGCCTGGAGTTCAAGAGTCCCAGCTCTGAGCAGTTCACGCCCAGCAGTGATGACAGCGCCGTCGTACAGGAGCCGACACGTCCACGTTTCGAGCTTGCCCTCTCCGAGCTTTCTCAGCAGACGGACATCTCAGAAGAGCTCGATGAGCACCTGATAAACCTCTATTTTGAGTGGGAGCAGCCTTGGAATCAAGTCGTCAACGAGCGACTCTTTCGGCATAGCAGGCAGAACGGCGGCCGCTTCTTCAGCCCCTTGCTCTTAAATAGCATCCTGGGCCTGGGGTCTAGATACTCGGACAGGATCGAGGTGCGGACAGATCCAGATGACCCA
This sequence comes from Neonectria punicea, assembly GCA_037954315.1. Classification (NCBI taxonomy): domain Eukaryota; kingdom Fungi; phylum Ascomycota; class Sordariomycetes; order Hypocreales; family Nectriaceae; genus Neonectria; species Neonectria punicea. Next base: position 46,825 of record JAZAVJ010000036.1, on the reverse strand, counting down.
AACACCGCCGGCCGCATGTTCCTTGAGACGGCCGAGGTTCTCCTACACTTTGACCTCAAGTGGCCGAGCATCACTACCATCCAATCACTTGCTGTCATGGCTATGCTCTACGTTGTAAGTGGATTGCATTTTTGATGGCCATCTTTTCTTGTTACTTTCATTGACCACAGTGTCCACTCATCTGCTAACACCAAAAGGCGGTCGGATCGGACGCTGCCGGTTGGCTTCATCATGGGATGGCGATCCGACTCGCCCTGGATATGGGGTTGAACCTCGACTCAACAGTTCTGGGCGGCTCAACTCGCCTCTCTGCAGAAGAGGTTGGACTGCGTCATCAGATCTACTGGTCCCTGTATTGCACGGACAAGCTATGGGCCAGCTACACCGGCCGGGTGTGCACCATGCTGGTAAGGAATCCTCGCGACTCAATGCAGATCATGCTTGGTTAACCAGTGGTTTCTCCTTGTTGTTTAGGATTGCCAGGGCGTAGTTGGTTTGCCACCCGTGTCGGCCACGACGGGACCGCTCAGGGCCGCACAGCACCCAGGACGCGCAACCAGTGAACATACTGCTGCCCTGTTGCAGCGAGCGCTATGTACCCAATGCCAGATACTAGAGAAAGTCATGCACAACATGTAAGTACTCGGGCTCCTTAACGCTGAAGCGAGGTATGGTCTAATTGACTGACTGTTCTTACTTGACCAGGTATGCGCCGAAAAGACTTGCACACCCAGCCTAGACGCGGGGCTTCTTCGACTCATGCCTACTAACCCTCAAAGGGTGGTTCTACGATCTGCCGCCGGAGCTTAAGCTTGATCGCCGGAGCGGCGCTGGCGCTAGATCTCCGCATGTCTATATCCTCAATATGGTTTATCACACGTCCGTGATTCTCTTGGCGAAACCGTTTTTGTCCAAGGCCGCACGATCCAAGGTCAGCTCGTTTGAGCGCCAGCAAGGTTCCGTGGACGAGTTTTCTGAAAGAGCTTATTCACTATGCGTCGAAGCTGTGGCAGAGATTTCGCAGCTTGGAGACAGATATCGTGAATTATTTGGGGGTTTCCACAAGAGTCCCCTTACAGCGACGCACTGCACTCTTACAGCAGCCCTCGTAACTCTCCGCTTGTCGCAGGAGGAGGAGGAATCGATATCCGAAGAGCGAGAGAAGCTTGTTCTCTCCTGCATACAAACTCTACAGGAGCTCTCGGACTCATGGACACCGCCTCGGAGATACTGGCCAGCTGTGTTCAAAATGGTACAGGAAAGGCAGACAAAGAAGACCGAGTGGATCAAGAACAGTATTGGACATGGTTCTGATACCGAGTTTCTTCAACCGCTCAGAGTTGATCCTACAGACACGATCGACGCGCTTCATGACCGCATAGCAACCACGAATCAAATGACAGAAGCCTCAAGAGGTGATCAGGCCGTCTTCGGAACAACATTGTCAGAGCGTACCTCTTCGGACGAGCCCCTGGTGGGACCTGTTGGTGATGATATCCAGTCAATGTCAAATATGTCCTGTGCGCCAGAGTTCCAGTTTAATCTTGATCCTGATCTTCTGCCATGGGACAATATGGGCTTCGAATCGCTAAGCGGGTTCAACGGATCATGGGATGAAGCTCCAGTATGGGCGCCGTTGTAGATTGCCTACCCTATCTTCTGCTCATCTTAAAATAAACCGTCCAGCGCTGGCTAGTTCTACTTGGAAATTGACTCCATAAGCAGACTCATAAGTGTACTGACTGATACGTTCTACGTTCGCATCTCGTGTCTAAGGACCATGTCCTCCATCGGGTCAGAAGCAAGCGTTTAGATACCTCTTTTCATAGCGTCAAGTCGAGAATCATGATCGCGTGATTTATTAAAGAACTGGACGATCGACCTCGCGCCCTGCGAGGCATTTATACAATCATCAATAGGGAGTACACGTGTGCATCAGAGTCAGGGGACGACATGGGAAGAATTTCTGTCATGGAACCACCCTGTTTAGTCCGGAATCCTAATTTCTCTCCTCAGTGATGATTCAAACTCAATTTCTGTGCTTGCTACGTGGGATACTAGAATCTGATCATACACTCCTCTGCCGTAGCAAGTGCAAGCTTAATTTGTGGTGGAGCTCATTCTCTCAACTTAACCGCGATGTGAGACTGCTGCCATCGCCGTATTGTGGGTTCTGTATACTCCAGCGACGCAGTCTGTTCTTTGCCTCTAAGCAGCGACGAGTGCTTTAAGAGACTGTAGAACTCAACGGGCACAGTTTCACATGAGGTACCGATCAATGAGTCAACTCTGTCAACATTGACCCGGCTGCACTCAAAGACAACTTGAACAGGAGTCGCGTATAACTTGCGGTTCGAAAGCAATGTCTTTTGGCATGTCTAACCGCGGGGCCACTACAAGTCGACTAATATAAGACATGTGAAGTTCGGGGAAGGAGATTGAGGATTAAAACCCTTCAAAAGGGATTCTCTTCGCGACATATAGCTAAAGAAAAGCTGTACCAGGTAATGCATCATCCACTTCCTAAATAGGTGATATTACCAAAACAGCCTCCATCAAGGTACAAGTGTATCCCATTTCCATGAAGTCGTCCGATCTCCGGCCCTTAACGTAGCTTCGGGTGGAACTGGTATGTCCCAACAGGCCTGATCAAACGCCGAGTTGTGGCATGGATGACGCAGAATCCCTGCAGGAGACGTTGGTATTGATGATGCCGTCCACTCATAATTTTTGATGCCCCGTGCTTTTGAGGACCATTCTTGGAGATACTTTTTGACCAGGCCATAGGGTATCCGGGGTGCAACAAAGTGGGCTGGATCATCCTCGTCTCTTCCGGGGTCAATCGCTCTGTCACAAGTACTTAGACATAAACCATCTCAACCTTGTCGCTGAACTTTCCACGCTCATTCTTGGAGAGAAATCAAGAGTAGCAGGAGAAGACAACATTGGCATGATACACCAGAGCTCCAGCCCGAGTGTATGCGTTGCCAAATCAGCAGGTTTTCTTGTCATGCATGAAGCCGCGTACAACTGGATCGTTAAGTCAATGAGATTGTACACTATACACCCCGAGTCACGGCGTTCTCGATATCTTTCCCAAAACCCAGGTTGGATTGATGCAAAGTTGGATGAAAGGACCCCCAACGAACAGCAGATGAAGCAATCTCAAGGGTGGTGGCTCTTTTACATTCTCCAGACGGAGAGCTCTCTAGCCAGCTCACGCAGCACTCGACCCCTTGCATGATTCGGAAAATCTGGGAATCCAGGGGTTCGGTAGAGACAGATCGTCCCTGACATGAGACTTGGTATCAATCAACGTAAAGCGCTGCGCCTCATTTGTCGTCTCTAGCGCCCGCCAAGAAACGTTAAAAAGCAAAAGAAAACTGTCGGAACATTCGACATTCGGGGACTTGTCAAGTGGAATGGTGCTAGAACGCTAGGACTACGTGTCGCAAACCTAAATGATCCCTGCCAAGAAGAGTTGCCCCGTGGTAATTACGATCAGCGTTGCGTTGTCGGGCACGAAGGTTTACCGGGGGGTCTATTGGCTTCATGCAACCGCGTATAGTACTGTGTAGCAGGTTTAGAGCAATCTCCTGTGCCTAGCTATATGCCAAGTTTCGTTAATACCTCAACAAGGGAGACTGATCGACTAAAAGTCTAAAACAGCGGAGGGCTGCTGAACGGGGTGTAAATAGTCGCTCTCGTCCCCGAGGCCTTCTCCAAGCGAGCCCCATCAACCGACTCTGTTGGTGTCCCTTCCTTCCTTTCATCCTCCTTACCATCTATCGTTTGAGCCATGACGCGCCTCACTTCGTCTTTGGCCTCGGTCGTGGGCCTACTCAGCCTGGGGAGAGTCAACGGCGCTTACGCCGCGCCTCCCTCGAGTCTGGTGGCATCCACGTACTTTGCTGGATTCCACGCGAGCCGGGGTTTCCCGGTGTCGGACATGCCGTGGGACAAGTTCACTGACGTCAAATACGCGTTCGCGTATGTATCCATTGATCAAGAGACGACGAAGCCACATATTTACCCAATTGTAGGGAAACATCGCCAGATGGAAGTCTGGACCTGTCGCGCTCGGAGCCCGACCAGATGCCCATCTTCGTCAATGCTGCCAAGAAGAATGTCCGTATTCTATCATCGCTTGCTTGAGTCTAAGCTGACTGTACTCCGCAGGGAGTGAAAGCGCTCATCTCCATCGGTGGCTGGACGGGAAGCAGATGGTTCTCTACCAGCTTTGGGTCATCTGAGAACCGCACAGCTTTCGTCAAGACCTGTCTCGACTTTGTCAAGGAACACGATCTGGACGGTATTGACTTTGAGTGAGTGTTGACGATCTTATCCTCTGTATTTACTAATGAATGTGCTTCTGGGCAGTTGGGAATATCCTAACAGACAGGGTCTCGGTTGCAACGCCATCAACGAGGACGACACTGACAACTTTCTCTCCTTCCTCGAGGAACTGCGCAAGGAGCCAGCCGGCAAGGACCTCTTCCTCACAGCTGCTGGTTCTCTGTTCCCATGGAACAACGCGTCTGGTGTTGCGTCGCCGGAACTGAGCGGTTTCGCCAGCGTCCTCGATTACATCATGGTCATGGTAGGCCGCCGCGAGATTGGCTTGTACCAGTATAGCTCGACTAACTTGATTGCAGAACTACGACCTCCATGGCGCGTGGTCGCCCACCGGTGGCCCTAATTCACCCCTGTACATGGCTTGCGACCCACGAAACACCCAAGGAGCAGGTAACGAGGGCATTGACAAGTGGTTGGCCGCCGGTATCCCCTCGTCTCAGGTCGTGCTCGCTGTGCCCGCGTATGGCCACGGCTTCTCCGTCAACAAGACCTCGGCCTTCGACTCCAACGGCAAGCTCAACGAATACCCTCCCCAGAATGGGTCACACCGCTTCCAAGGAAGCAGCTGGGACTCTGACCCGCCCGTGGACGACTGTGGCAACGCACAGCCTCCGGGTGGCACGTACACGTTCTGGAGCTTGATCACCGAGGCCGGATTCCTAGACGATAGCGGTAAACCCGCCCCCGGCATCTCCCACTCTTTCGACAACTGCAGCAAGACGGTACGTAAAGAGAAAATCAGCCTTAATCATACATCACTAACGGTTTCTCAGCCTATCGTTTATAACGAGACAAGCAACATCTGGGTTTCGTACGACGACGCCCACTCGTTTACCGAGAAGGGCAAGTTCGTTGTCAGCAAGGGGCTGGGTGGATTCGCCACGTACGAAGCTGGTGGCGATCACAAAAATATCCTTATTGACTCTATTCGCGCGGCCGTTGGCCTTTCTTGATCATCGTTCTAGAAGCTAGAGTTGCAACGGCATGATCGTCTACAGGAACAAGCTACCAGCTACCTATACCTTAAAACCAGAGCACCTGTAATAGATTCTCCGGATGCTATAATATATGAGGAATCCCTCCTGACTATTTGTGACAAGCGAAGTTTGCTACGGAAAAGGCTTTTCAATTTCCTTCACTCCCATGCCCACTCTATGACTTTGTATATATTCTTCGCTGTGCCTGGCTCTTGGACGTGGCGGCGGTCGTTTCGTGGCTGCCAATTTCACATCCTACCAAGTGCCCTTTGTATAGGGGAACTAACCCAAGTGACTTTACAGCCATGCCAGGACCTAGGCTACAACCTCTGGGACAACAATGTGCTGTATCAAGTCAGCAAAGCCAAAATCAATCGGGGACCCTGGTTTAGAAGAGAATGGAGATGTCTAAAACTGGGAGACTAGCACCATTGTCAGTGTAGTATGAGGAGTAAGATGGTACATACTCCAGACGCTCTAAAGACATGTCACTGGTCCGTCAGAGGGAGTACCGGATATATTACAGATGTTATGCATATTTGTCTTGAAAGAGGAGTCGTTGAAAAGCTAGGACATTCCCAATCAACTACAGAATGCTAGTATAAGCTCTACTACGATATGAACGTAACGAGATCTACTGCAAGCACGCTTGATGAGATTTAGTCGGGCGGAGGCAAGAATTTTCAGTCTCACTGGCTCACTTCAATCATGGCATGCCGACCTTTATCACTCAACATTACCCAGTCCGCGAACACGCTGTTCTGTAGCAATGCTATAAAAAAAACTGGAGAAACATGGACTCGGTCGTTGATAAAATTAAGAGATCAACGAAGCCATTATTCTTTAAAGAGTGTGCTCTGCTACATTAAACCATGACCCCTTGTTGACACGTCTGCTTGCATACCACTTCTTCGATGTTTCTTCCAACAGAATTTAGAGATCAAACTCAATATACCAAGCGTGGTCCCTGTTTTTGAGCCCTGCTCAATCCAACGAGTTAGCCATTACATGGGCCTATCCCTGTTATGGCTCATCAATCATTTGTCCACATAAAAATCGACTTAACCATCGACGACCTATTGACCTGCCCGTGACCCTAAAATCTCCGAACAGGGAGGCTATATCCATTTGCCTTCCGGGACTAGTCCCCCATGGCCCACAAGCGGCGGGAAAAGTCCAGTCCGGTCCGGAGCTCGGGACAGACAGATTTTTCCAGCACAGTTATGTCATAACCCCGACGAGTTCAAAAGCACCAAGAGAAGTAGCTGAAGCTGATAAATGATGCTCCACTACGGAGTCTAGGGGAAAGTGGGAGACAAGGAAAGCAACTGAAGAATGACAAAGGAAACAGAAATTTCCATCACGCCCCGGTACCATGAGCAAGCTTAAATCGGACTATCTCATCACAGAATTGTAAGGTAATTCGTGGGATAAAGGTGATCAACATTTAGTCAAGCGTTGTTTCGGTGGGATACGGTGGGATAGCCGGGTGGGATACCATAGGGCGGGATGTCCTAGTCAAGATCCGTGAGCTAGGGCATCATGAAAAGAAAATGAAAGCATCTTGGCAGATAGTGGCAAGAACAAATGAGTATAAGAGTGGTCGCATTTGTCGTTGTCTTGTCCTTAAAAACACAACCATCACACTTCAATCGTCTTCTTCACCTCAACCAAGATGCTGAACCGAATCATGTTACCGCTCATGCTCGGGGCTATAGCAGCCCGTGCAGCTTGTGCCACCAAACTTCGCGTTGAGAATTTCATCAGTACTGGGCCTTCTTTGGATATGTCTCATCCTTGATCATTGGATCTCACGCCGCTGGTTTCATCGACCTGCCTTTCGCCATCCCTCAAGCCCACGACCTGGCTGATTGGGTTTCCAACACCACGGATAAGCCTCTGGTGGCGGCTTTCACCACCCACTTTCACCCAGATCACTACCTTGGAGCCGCTGCATTCTTGGACAAGTTTCCAGATACGAAGTACTACGCAAACTCCAAGGCCGTGGCTCATATCAAAAACGAGGCGGCAGAAAAGGTGAGCGAGCTTGGTCCACTTACTGCGTACACTACTGATTTCTTTTCGTTTGAAAAGATAAAAGTTTGCAAGAGTATATTAGGCGATGCTTTGATCGTGGACGAAGCTGCTATACCTACGCCTTACGACTTTACCTTCTTCGCACTGCCAGGTGATGAGTCGTCCCCGATCCATCTCATGAGTCCACTTGTCGGAGACACCATTGACGAAACCATATTCTGGATCCCTTCAATTTCCACCGTGATTGCCGGAGACGCTGTGTACAGCCACACCATGCATCTCTGGCTTGCGGATCTTTTATCCCCCGCCTTGACGCAGGGATGGTTATCGACTATGGACTTCATCGAGCATCTCAAGCCAAAGAGAGTGATTCCAGGTCACTCATTGACTCTAGATGGCTTCGGTTCACGCGTAGATTTAAAGCACTCTCGCTGCTATGTTGAGTATTTCCAAAAGAGTATTGAATCCCACGCCACCGATTACTTTACACCTCAGCAAATATTCGACAAGTTCAACAAAGACTTTCCCGATCTACTCAGCATAGGTAACTCTCAAACCTCTACTTCTCTGCTCAACATCACGGTAGATCAATTTGGCCGCGGAGGCAATCGCCAAGTGCACTACGTAGACTTGGCGGCCGTTAACAATACCGCAGAATTGGAGGGCTGGAAGCTGGGCCTCGCATATAAGTATGGAGAATAAGCTGGAAACTTCAGGGGATGTCAGCAGGGACCTATGTCTGTCTTTTAGTAGTGATTTTGTGTCCATAGCCGACGTGTACCGCTCTGGTCAACGAGCCCCAGTTGCGTGCAGCATTCTATGCTGCCAGTATCCCAACTGCCGTAGCTGTTCAAGAACTCAAAGCCATCGTCGGGTTGACTTCTCCGACCTAATCAAAGACTCGGCCCCTTCTCATCTTACTCGCCTGTAATGCAAACCCACTCCATGACACGAACGTGAGCACGCCTGTGTCTAGTTGTGTGAGTCATGCTAGAATCGTTTCAACCGTTGTCATCAACCATAACAATATTGTCTAAAGACATATCAGACTGGCACCACGCGGATATGCCCAGTATCATTTTTTCTAACTGACCATTTTTACACGCACATTTAGAAGATCAACCGAATACCTAATTTACTAGAGTAACTATTCTGCAGCTTCGAACATACATGCCCCGAGATATGTTGCGACCGTATATGGATTTACTGAGAATGGTACACTTGATAATCTGTCCAAATTGAACGCAAGTCCGCACATTTAGAAAATGAAGGATTCAATCTACATGAATCCCTGCAGATTATTTCGGACGACTTCTCCAAATTGATCCTTGACTGTACAGGAAGCAATACGGGTCGGGGCCGGAGACGTGTGGGCCCCGCTCGGTCCGAGACTCGGACCGCTGAAATTTGGCCGGAATGGGAAATTCGGTATCCCCTTCTCAATCGGAGTAAGAGGATGAGGGAGCCAAACAATTACTGGAGCAGACTAGGTTCAGTGCCTAAGACAGTAGAAATCGCTCCTGTAGTGCTGTTATAAGCCCTATGGGAGAGTAAATCCTGGAACTTGTGGGAAACTGAGCGGTCCGGCTGACCCGGCGCGGCCGAGTGATCGGAGTATACCAACAAAGAAATATTAGACGATAGCATTAATGAGCCCCGACAATGCCTTGCAAAGCGATATCTTTCTTCAAATTGTTATCGGCTGACTTTTTCCTTGCTACACCTGGTTACAAACGTCCTTCATCATGGAGATCCCCCGAGCGACCGGCCAAACTGTCCCGCATCGCCCCTCGGACCAAACTGAAGAAGCTCAACAACATCCCGCCGTTATTTTCGGCCCCAAGACGCCAGCGTTATTAGAAATAACTCTTGGTACATTGATCGAGCAGAACGGACTAAGATACGGAGGGCGAGATGCGGTCGTATTCCCATGGCAGTCAATCCGGTTATCGTACCAAGATTTGGCAGAACGCAGTCAACAAGTAGCCAGCTCGCTGCTAGCAGCCGGCTTCCAACATGGAGACTGCCTTGCGATTATGGCTGGGAACTGTCATGAATACATAGAGACATTTCTCGGTGGTGCATGTCTCGGCTGCCCTGTTGTGGTCATGAACAGCATGTTCTCCCCAGAAGAGCTGGAACAAGCTTTGATCCGAGTTAGTGAGTTTCTCTGTATCGGTCGACGTGCATTCATTAGAAAGCTGACAAGAAAGAATGCAAACTGTTGATAATCGCGCCCACCATTGGATTCCGATCACTTTCGGCACATATCGCCAAAGTACTCTCCAGCACTCGACCAGGAGCAAGACCACAGTCTCTCGTCGTATTGGATAAGTCGGGTGTTCAACTGAGCGACCGAGGAGTTTACACCTACGCACATTTCTTCGGCGGTTCATTATCTACTGCAGATAGGCTGGCATTGCAGACAGCCGAGAGAAAGGTTTCCAACCTTGATGTTCTCAACCTCCAATTTACTTCAGGTAAAGATGCAAATGATCGCAAATTTACGCAGAGACCGAGCTTATCAGATTCAACAGGAACCACCGGTTTGCCGAAAGCAGCTTCTCTCACACACAGGTCAGGACCCTCAGTTCAATGTCTTAGGACATACTAACCGGGGAAATTAGAAACCTTCTAAACAACGCGAGATACGTTGGCAAAGCGATGCAATTGACGGAGAAGGACGTTGTCTGCTGCCCACCACCTCTCTTCCACTGCTTTGGACTAGTCATGGGATTCTTGGCATCATTCTGCCACGGAAGTTCTATTGTCTTCCCATCCGACAGCTTCAACGCGGCAAGAGTTCTCGATGCTGTAGTCAGCGAAAAGGCTACCGCCCTCCTCGGAGTGCCGACGATGTTCATAGCCGAGCTCGACGAACTTACGGAACATTCTCATCCAATCACGACTATTCGAACAGGGCTAGCAGCCGGCTCGCCAGTACCTCCATCTCTCATGGCAAGCCTTAGAAAGCGCATGAATATCCAGTCCATGCTCATAGCGTACGGCATGACGGAAACGAGCCCTGTGACATTCATCACAGCGCTTGATGACAGCGAAGAAAAGATGTTTGGTTCTATTGGGAAAGTTTTGCCACACACTGGTGCAAAGATTGTGGATGGAGAGGGAAACGTCGTCCCAATCGGTGCACGAGGTGAGATTTGTACCTCTGGTTTTGCACTACAAAAAGGGTATTGGAACGACGATGCCAAGACGCGAGAAGCAATGAGGCAAGATGAGAACGGCATCGTATGGATGCATACAGGTGATGAAGGATTTATTGATGCGGAGGGATACGGGCACATAACTGGTAGGGTCAAAGACCTGATTATCCGTGGTAAGTACTCCATGATCTAGGATTCCATCTTCCTCGAGGAAACTGACATGGTGCTTGATGCTTAGGCGGCGAGAACATCTCACCAGGTGAGATTGAGAATCGACTGCTGGAGAACCCCGCTGTGGGAGAGAGCTGTGTGGTTGGTCTGGAGGATCATAAATACGGCGAGGCCGTGTCCTGTTTCCTGAAGCAAGCCAACATCGAATCTCCCAGACCATCAGATGAGGACATTCGCAGTTGGGTGAAGCAGAAACTGGGCCGACACAAGGAGCCAAAGCACATCTTTTGGGTTGGAGAGGCAGATGTTGGTGAGGACATTCCGAAGACTGGGAGTGGGAAGTATCAGAAGCACCTGGTTCGTGCTTTGGGAAATTCGCTGGTGAAGAAGAAGTTGGGAACGGCGCTGGCGAAGCTGTAGGGCACTAAGAACTGAGGGTATAGATATATTGAGTTAATGCCACGATGGAGAGCAAGGTTAGACTGCTCACAGATCAACTGTCTGTATCCAACCGGGGAAGGCTTTTAGCCTCCTCGACTTCTCCGCACATTGTCCACTTCCCCGGCACTTGCTCGGCTTCATCCCCTGGTTTAGACCCCCATTCCATGGAGATGATAACCAATGACGGCCTAGTTTGCTTGATGACGCGCCAAAGACAAGGGTGTAGGACTAGCCTACCCCGCGTGCCCATCTCTCCACAGCCGGATATCAAATATCCTTTCTCCCCTTGCTCTCTCCAATCTCACATCTTCGGCGTTAATGCCCCACGAGAAACGCGTCTCACATCATGATTCCAACCAGTTCTCGTGAGAACATGTCAAACCAAGGCAACATCGGCGACGCGGAGCCTCATTCTTCATCGTGGCCACCTCGCGAGCGACGTCCGAGCACGAACTCGTCACACAGCAGCATTCGCCGCATTCGTCAGGCCTGTACCAATTGCCGGTATGCAGGACGCCCATTGTCCCGCCCGAGATGTGAGGAATCCGGTGATGTCTGACCACTCCACAGGAATCGGAAAACAAAGTGCTCCGGCGACCGACCGAAATGTGTGAGCTGTCGCAGAGTCGATCGCATTTGCCAATACGAGCCGTATTCCGTCACGGCCGCCAACACATCGTCCTCCGCTTCGAACGGCCGGCAAAGTGCAGTCGCGAATCCGTTGCTCTCATCTGCTGCGGGTATAAATAACGTGAGAGGGACCCAGGCTGGGACATCCACTGGGAATACCTATGCTGAAAACACGCAAACAGCCAGAGCTGTTGAACAGGATCAAAACAATCGAGTCGCACCTTGCCCGGTTGAGTGGCAAAGGGCTACCAAAGGAATCGCCTTCCCCGGTCCCTTCTTTGATGGCTTTCAATGACCAAGAAGCCTTCTTCAACGACCTGATTACCGATTCTCCATCTCCCCAGCCTCGAACATCATCAGAAGCAGAGTCAATAGTCAAAACTCCAAGCACCTCGTATGTTCCAGCTCGAATATTCTCACCTATATTGCTCCGTATTGTCTTGCTAATTGGACATCCAGACGCTTTAACACCCTTCCCCGCCATTCGGTGATGCAGTCCCTCGTCGATTCCTTCTTCCTCCACGTCCACAATCAACCGTACTCCTACTTCCACGAGCAAAGCTTTCGCGATAGACTAGCTTATGGCTTGCTCCCTAAGTGCGTCGTGTTTGCAGTCCTGGCGTCTGCACTCCGGTTCTCCGACCTCGAGATGTTTCGGGGCTCCATCCGCGATGCCACGGAAGCTTACGCCCGAGAAGCCTGGTTGTCCATTCTCAGTGACCACATGACAGCCGAGAACTCTCTGAATATTTACGTGGCTCAGGCAATAAACATGCTCGCGATTATAGACTTCACAGGTTAGTTTTCACATGCTATGTCGCGTCAACCTTGCTCTTCCTCCGTCTAACTGGTAGTAGCTGGTCGAACGAGCTCAGGCTGGCTGAAGATTGGCCTTGCCGTCCGCATCTCCCAAGATTTGCAGCTCATGAGGGAGCCCAACAGTGACTTACCCGCCGTGGAACAAGAAGAGCGAAGAAGGGCCTTTTGGTCAGTTTATTTGCTCGACAAGCTGGTATCATGCGGACAAGGCCGCCCACCCGCCATATCCGACGACGATTGTCGGGTTCAACTACCATGCGACCAACAGATCTTCCGCCATGGTGGTATAGCAAACACACCAACAATACACAAGCTGCTAAACTGGAACACGGAGCTAGCGCCTCCATGCGGAACTTTCTCTCTGACGATCCTGGCCACATCCGCCCTCGGCCGCTGTGCTCGTTATGTTCTGCATCAAGATACAGACGAGGTTCTACCATGGGATTCGAAATCCAAGTTTGCTTCCTTGAACTCCGACTTTCTCTTAGTTGAACATCACCTGCAGTCTGAAAACCGTCCCGTCAACGAGATTGTTGCTCGGCATAGGCTGCCAGATGGCGTCCTTGACCATAGCACGGTGGGATGGATTCTCTTTGCTCGCAACGTCTTCCATTTGTGTCATTGTCTCTTGAATCATCCCTTTCTCCTCCGGTTGCGGCTCCAGAAGCTCAAGTGTCGAATGCCGCCAAACTTCTGGACCCAAACCCTCCAGACTTGCCGCGACCATGCTTGCGAACTCGTAAACCTGTTGCATACGGCAGCTGCGGTGGGATGTCATGTGCAAGCTTCATTTTATGCATACTCGATTGCTGTGGCTGGAAGCATTATATCGTTGGGCATTTGCGCAGACCGGGAGATGGGTAAAGAGGTGGACCCAAAGTTGATCAAGGGCAGCCAGCAAGCGATGGACTCATTAGAAAGGATGGGCCGGACATGGGAGCATGCATCCAAAATGGTACGTATCAAGTATACCCTGGACTCTATCTTCTACATGTACCGTCGTCTAATGTCAGTGTTCCATCTAGCATCTTCAGCTACTGTTGTTCGACGCCCAGGGCTCGGCTCTTGCCCGGTCTCTAGACCCTCAAACGATGAACGACATCGACCCGAAACTAGAAGCGACCTTCTGGTCCATGGTCAACTATGACAAAATGTGTAACAGTCTCGGTGCAATCGAGACACTCTTCGAGTCCCAGGCGTCAGACAATTGCATCACTGAACCGCTGGACTTTGATATGGGATACGGCACGAGTGATAACTGCTATGGAGTCTCGGAATTTGGAGAAAATGGGGAGACGGCTACGGGGATCTCTGTGTCCAATATTGGTTCGATGCTCTGAAGCGATCATGCGGTCAAGTTGGAAGCAAGGCAGGGGCTTGGCTGGTGGGTTGCTTGACATCTTAAGAGGGACATTACTCAAGGATGCTGCATAATAAGATTGACAATACCCTTGACCTTGCACAGTAGGGTCGGTGTCTGATAAGTTGTGAAGTGATTTTCTGGATGAGGATTCACTATACTATAGGATGAATGGTTAGGCGTGAGCATCACCCTAGAAGTGACCAATCCGGCCCGAAATCGGCACAGAGAAGGTCTAGCCCAGTCTCAACCGTCTTCTGACTGGAAGCTTTACCACAATCTCCCCTCCCACCAAATTTCGGACCGCTCCACAGCGCCCTCCGCATCTTAGACATGTCACACCAGGGCAATCTTAGCCATTCTTAGTTTTGAACAGCATAATAGTCCAAAGTCTATCTCCCAGAACATACGCTTGCGTTGTTGGGAAGACTATGGCACGCCAATGGTAGCCGGCTTACGGTCCGACCGACGCCTCATTGGTGACCGGGTATTGCATACCCGGATTAAGAGCCAGCCAAGCCGAGGAACAGTTTGAACTCTGCTACTTATAACCAGGCCTAAAGTCTGGAAATAAATTGATTCCATCTCTAATTAAAGCTACTTTTAAATATAGCTAATTAAATCACTCTTCTTCTTTCTATTTTCACTGCCCATCACCGTATTTTCACCATGGCTGAGGTCCAATCTACCCACAGGCTGGATCACTCTGACCTTGAGAAAGGCCGCACCAATGCTCTGAAGGAAACTATTTCCTCAGGAAGTATTACAATTAATGCAGAGCTATTCGAAAAACTTTATCTTTCGCCGCAAACCAAGAGGAAGGGCGAATTGAGGGAGACATTCGGCAACCCAACTCCCCTGTAAGCTCGATGCGTCTTATACATAAACAACAAGGCAGCAGTGAACTGATGCGAATCACTTAGTGCCCTGATTGGATTCCTACTATGCTTGACACCACTCTCTTGCGCCCTAATGGGTTGGAGGGGCGCCGGTGGTCTCGGAGCGGCAACCATGTTCGTCACTTCCCATTCCACCCAGATTGTACAATACTAACCTCTCTCAAGTCCTGTATACTTCTTCATGGGAGGACTTTTGATGTTCTTGGGTGGCGTGCTTGAATGGGTTCTCGGGAACAGCTTCCCGTCCATCGTCTTCTGTACCTTTGGCTGCTTCTGGTTCTCCTTGGGAGGAATTCTTAACCCCAGTTTCGGAGCATATGCATTTTATGCCCCGCCAGATGCCGCATCTACCGCCGAAGGCCTGATAACGCGAGGCTTCAACGCAAGCTTAGGTGAGTGCTGTTGCTTCGTAAGTATACAAAAAGTTCACTGCTCACTATCTCCCTTTAGGCTTTTGGCTTTTGGCCATGGGCTTAGTCGCCGTGGTATTTTTTATCTGTGCCCTCCGAACAAACGTTGTTTTCGCCCTTATGTTTTTCAGCATAATCCCGGCATTTGCTCTTTTGACCGCAGCGTTCTGGGTGCAGGCAGACGACTATACTGGGACGACAGAAACCGCGCACAAGCTGTTTGTGGTAAGCTTTACCTATCTTTCGGCATCTTAGATACAAGTTAACATGTCACAGGGAGCTGGTGCGACTTTGCTGGTGACCTGCGCTGCTGGATGGTACATACTCCTGTCGATCATGCTCGCGATTATGGAGTTTCCGTTTCAGCTCCCCGTTGGGGACTTATCTACCGTCCTTAAGGCCAAGCCCGCCCACTAAGATATGAGGTGGAGGCCTAGAGTTGAGCCAGGCTGTGTCTGGAGCGGCTGTGTTAGTGAGACATGAAGGAAAGCAGGTGTTGCAGATGGATGATGAGCTTTAAATGGTAGGGATACACCGAACCTAAGGTGATAACTAAGTTAAATCTTAGCTCAAGTATTGAATCACTGCTCAAACTATCACGGGTTCTTCCGAATGTTCCGTAATGGAGCAGAATAGGCTTCGTTCGGAATCTGTACGATGCTTCTTGAATATACTTTCTTTATCGAAACCTGTAAGGAAGTGCTGTCGCTCCACAGACTGCTGAGTCGAGCTGTGGCGGAGCTTTCGTAGCCCCGACGGACATGACAGCACCTCAAGATGACATCACCACATCCCTCTCGTCACATCCTATCCTGTTGCATCGCAGATGGTGATCTAGCCAAGATGGCTTTCGGCGAATTTCGGGGTCAAATATCTTGAATGTTGTTCCAAACCCCAGATAACAATTCGCCAAGCTGTATGTGCATCGTCCTTCTAGTAGAAGCAACTAGAGCTTACTATTAAGTAGCTTGACAGCCTTCTGCTCCTGTTTGACCGCTAGGTCTGCCAGAATCTCCTCGCTTCCGCCTCCAATAACTAACACCCTGACGTCGCGACTGATCTGCTCGACGCGAGCCCCTCGGCCTTTCTTCGAGTACCCAATCCCTCCCATTACCTGCTGTGCCTCTCTGTTTGCCAACTCAAGCGTCTGCCCCGAAAAGACCTTGAGATTGGCAAACTGCCCGCTAAGATAGGCATCGCCTCCGTTCTTTGTGGTGGCTTCAGACACGTAAACGAGATTCTCCATCAACGCATATCCCGCATCCAGGCGACGGCCGACAGCACTGAACTTGGCGCGAATCACTTGATTCTCGATCAGCTTTTTGTTGAAAGTCTCCCTTTTCAAGGCGTGGTTGAATGCGTCCTCTACGCAAATGCGGCCGAGTCTCAACGCCGTGCAGGCAAGCCAGAGGCGCTCGTGATTGAAGTCTAAATAGAGTCAGGACTTGTAAGAATCTGTCCGGTGGCCAAGTAATGCGGCTTACTATTCATGATGATTGGAAATCCCTTGTTCTCCTCGCCCAATAGGTTTGAGACTGGGACCTCAACATCATCGAATTCGACGTAGGTAGATCCTAGTGAACCTTTAGTTATCGTTTCCCATTCACGACAAGAAGATATCTTACCGCTTGCATGGACACCAGCGTTCTCAATCTTCTTACAGGTGACACCAGGAGCCTTGAGAGAAATAATCAGAGCTGAAATGCCAGAACTCCCAGACCCTCCAGTTCTGACAGCTGCAGTGCAATAGTCGGCGAAGACACCGTTGGTAATCCACTTCTTGGCTCCATTCACTATATATTTTGAGCCCTGCTTGACTGCTGTGGTCGTGATTCCTGCGACGTCTGAGCCGGCTTTAGAGCGTTAGTCTTGTTGCCGCTCTTGTAATAAGAACCCAAGTAAAACTCACCATCTGGCTCCGTGACGGCCAGACAGAACCTCGTCTTGCCGGAGAGCGCGTCGGGGAGGTATTGACGTTTCTGGACATCAGATCCAAACTGAATCACTGGCGGCAGTCCAATGGAGTTGCCGCATCCCAGTGCCCACACGATGCCCAAGTATCCGCACCTAGCGAGCTCGTCGATGACTATCAAATCATGGAAGCCATCCCAGGCCTGTGGGCTGATGTTCCCAGGGAGTGTTTGGCCGTTGAGATGATCGCTCGCCAGCGGAAAGGCTGCAACGGCGGCGTATCCGAGCTCTGCGTGACGTTTCTGAACCTCTGCCGGAACCAGACTGTTTCTCTCCCATTCTTCGCAAAAAGGTGCAATCTCTTTGTCGACATATGCTCGGACGGCCTCTTGCAGGTGGCGATGGGATTCGTTGTAGTATGGGCTGACCTTCCTCGACAGCCAGAGGGGATCGGCAAACGGAGCGATGGACATGGCGATGATCGTTTGAGATCGGAGAAAAGAATGATGTTCGTTGTTATATAATTCGTCTTCTGTTACATGGGAATAAAATGTACACACTGTTTATTATATGCTGTATTCCTGGACCTTGAGATGACTGGTACGTGATCCACATGGCAGGGACCGGTCCGAGCCTCCGACCGAGGTCTAATGAATAGGACGAGGTGCTGGTTGCTTGGAACCCCCAAAGTAGGTATAGCACATGGATTACCTTTACGTAGGATTTCGCTCTGCTAGGCGTTCAGATAATCTCATCCATTACTGCATCTTTTAAAACCGTGGTGTTTCGTTTGACTACGTATTTTCTGGTGTACATCACGATTGCCGCTTGTTAACCAGCCGCCCTCCCAGTTCCCTTCCGGGGAAGTGGGGTTGGCTCGGTCCGAATTATCTCGGCGTTGACCTCTCTTTCTTCCCTTCCTGCACAAAAGTTACACGACGATATTCTATGTTTGCCGCTTTGAACGCAATCATGGATTTCATCGTCGTCCATTTCTGAGATAATGTGCCACGTCTAGATGAATGTCTTGGCAACCTCCCTATGTCGAACCCATCAAACGGACACCTCCGCATATTTCTCTTTGCTTGCAGAAACTTGCTTAAGAGGCTCTGTGGCTTTCTGCTGGATCCAGTGAAGAAGTCGCAGTCGTGACAAACGTCATTAAACATGGAGAGAGCTAATGACTGCCCTCGAAATTTACTACAGTTTACTAGCTGACTTTGGTCCACGGCACTCATCCCAATCCACCTGCCGACCAGCCTGAAACTCCTTTACACCAAATGACCCCGCCGATGAGGGCCTCATCATTGTCTGGAACAACTCCTTCATCACGGTGGCCTGTTCTTGCTGTCCGCCATACGCCCAGCCTGCTTCAACCAACGTCTTGCACATGGAGGACGCCTCGGAAGAAACCGCACGAAGACGAAGCAGCAAGGATTCCAGCAGAATCTCAAGCTGTTCAGCATCGTCGGCTGTGTCCATGATGATGCCTCTCACTTTCAGTTCCGACGGCAACACGGGCCGTGCAGTCAACATTGCCTCCCTTGCAAATGGCACGCCCCATTCCCGGATGATGAACTTTGATATGGTTGCAGGGCAGAGGCCAAGCTTTGCTTCACTAAGAGTGACCTTTGCGCTGCTTGCACAGATTCGGAGATCGCAAGCAAATGCTACTCCGACGCCGCCGCCGAATGCCGGACCGTTGAGACAAGCTATCGTCGTCTTGGGGCATTGGTCGATGGCGTTCAAGAGTGAAGTTAGGCGGTTGAATTGAGCATCCGTAGATGAGGTGCTGTCGCGGCCAACAGGAGTGCTGTCTTTGCCGAGGTCCATGCCCGTGCAAAAGAACTTGCCGTTGCCGGTAACGACGACGCGGTTGATGGATGAATCGTGGCCCGCTTCTGTGAAAATCCCGGTGAGATCCTCAATCATAGCGACTGTCAGCGCATTTCCATTTCTTGGTCGGTTCATCGTAACCCGAAGGTTGGCGCCAGATAGATGCACCACCAACTCTTTGGTCTCGCGTGTCAAAGTCCATTTGAGGCTCTTCACGCTGCGGTTTTGTTGGCTTGGGTGGATGGCTTGAGACTTTCTGCTTGCCAGAGCGGTTCCTGCGCGACTGCTGCTCTCCTGGGACAGCTTTGCGGATATCCACGCTCCTGTGTCGACGAGTTTGGCCAAGTCCACGCCTGTCGCGATTCCTGCCCGCTCAAACATGTAGACCATATCCTCCGTCGATACATTTCCCTTGGCTCCTGGGGCAAAGGGGCATCCGCCAAGCCCAGCAACACTTCCGTCAAAGACTCTAATTCCGCAGTTGTAGGCCTCCCATACGTTGGCCAATGCTTGGCCGTACGTGTCATGAAAATGGCCCGCTAAACGGTCGAGAGGAACTCCTCGGTCTGAAAGGACTTTGACGAGATTGCGGACGTCTTGTGGTGTTCCCACACCGATGGTGTCGCCTAGGCTAACCTCGTAACAGCCCGTTGCTAACAGTGCTTCGACGGCTGTTACCACTGCTTCTGGGGGAGTTGGTCCGTCGAACGGGTCGGCAAATATGCAGGATACATAGCTTCACAATTGCAAAGGTCAGCATTATAACGAAATTATAATGAAAACAAAACGAGCTTACCCACGAACGGCCATGTTGTGACTCTGGGCCATCCGAGCGACTTCACATGCTCGTTTGATGCCTTCCTCCACAGTGCAATTAATGTTGGCCCTGCTGAATCCCTCGGTGGCACTGACGAAGACGGCCACTTCCGAAACACCGCATTCGACAGCCATCTTAGTACCCTTAACATTTGGCACCAATACCGGGAGACGGTACGAGCCATCCTTCAGAAGCTGTTGGACAGTGCTGCTCTTCAAAACATCTCGGCAGTCTGCCAGTTGGGGAACAGCCTTGCGGGAAACAAAAGATGTGAGCTCCAAGGATCCTAATCCTGTTGCAGCCAGCCTTCGAATGAGCTCGATTTTGTCGTTTGTTTGTACTTGCTGGGCGATATTTTGCAGGCCGTCTCGAGGACCGACTTCAACGAGCCTCACGCATGGTCGACTCATGGTGAAATTCGGGCGTCAGAGAGGTAATCCAATGATCCTCAAAGGCTGCAGAACAGTCTGCATTATTTGCAATTACACTGATCCGTCCAAGCCATACAAGCGTCATTCAAAGGCCAAAGCCGAGAAGCCCGCACCGTCGTCGGACCGAGGCCGGGATGCTCGGTGTCAAGCTACGGCAGTGGACCCACAGCGGTCCGGACGTGGTCTAAGGGTCACACCACCTAACTACCTTGGTTATTGCAGTTTTAATTCAGGGCGAGAGAAATCATTGAAGTAGATGGAATAAGAAAGCGTAGATGGAAAGACTCCTCTTTCTTGGGAAGCCGAAGTACTCTTTATCCCGACCTTCGTCGTGCGTCTTCTCAACAACGTCGAGCTTCACCAAGCGCTACTTCGGACCGTTACCGAAGCAAAGACAGGAGTGATCAGTACAAGCCACCTAATTGACGCAAACATATCAGCCCTATCCCTACGAAGCAAGTTAATAATCGGGCATCCTCGATTCATTCCAGTGCCCTCGGCTGCACGACTATTGACCGTGCCGCCATCACATCATGGCCGCCGCGTACCCCATCCAAGCATGCCAGGTCGATCTGAGAGAACAGCAATATAAGGATAACCGCGTAAAATGGACGCCTGTACTAGAGAGATTCGAAAGGGCCCTTCAAGACGTCTGCGGTGAAGGCACCGATGCTTCACTCGCCCGTCATCAGACCAGAGGTCAATTACTTCGTTGGTCACCCCCAAGCCTAGCCCGTACCCAAGACGAAAGTCTAACGAGTCAAACGTGTAGCAAGAGATCGAATCTCACTATTGTTGGACAATGAGTCCCCGTTCCTGGAACTCTGCCCCTTCGCAGGCTACGAGAACCCCAATTCGTCACCCTCTGCCAACTTAATCTCTGGCATTGGGGTTGTCAGGTTGGTCGAACCAGGACCATTATCGTGTCATAAAGGCTTACTATCATTCCTAGTGGACAAATTTGTTTGTTGATGTCACATATACCGACTCAAAGTGGTGGTGCATGGAACGAAATGACAGGTAGGATGTTGTCCTTGCTATTCTTGTGCGTCTTCCAGAAATGGCTAACCTTGGGACACCAAAGTGATCAAAGTCAATCGCATGCTCGAGATTGCCTTCGAGAACGACCTCCCTCTCATATCACTGGTTCAATCTGTATGTGTCAAGTCTGAATCCAATCTGCCGAAACGAACGTTGTGACTTCCTAACGATATAAATGCCCAGGCTGGCGTATTTCTGCCTCAACAGTTTCGTGTCTTCCACAAAGGCGGTCAGCTTTTCCACGATCTTGCCGTCCGCACCCTCCACGGCAAGCCCTCTTGTGCCATTGTATTTGGATCATCCACCGCCGGAGGTGCATATCATCCAGCTCTGTCAGATTACACCATCTTCGTGCAGAACCAAGCCCAGGTGTTCCTTGGAGGCCCTCCGCTAGTCAAAATGGCTACGGGAGAAATCATCGATGCCGAAACCCTGGGCGGCGCTGATGTTCACGCCAAACAAACTGGCCTTGCTGACCAGCTTGCTCTGGATGAGTAAGTAGCGAATTTATCTTTCGCGAAACAACCTCACTTCTTAGTCTCTGTCCACTGACTATTTAAACGGTAGATTTGATGCCATTCACAAAGCCCGCGATTGGGTCGCCTCCTTGAAGCCTCGACCAAGCTCGTTACCACTAAAAACAGTCGATGCTCTGCCTCCACGATATCCCATCGACGATATACTACACTTGGTCAACCCTGATATTCGAAAGTCATTCGATATGAAAGAAGTGGTACTGCGGCTTGTCGACGACTCAAGACTATCCATCTTCAAGCCCAAGTACGGGACCAACATTTTGACAGCTTGGAGCCATATCATGGGTGAGTGTATTGTTTACAAAGCAGTTCTACAAATAGGGTACAGGGCACTAACAACTCAGGGTTCCCGGTTGGAATTGTGGCAAACCAAGTCTCCATCATCAATCCTAACGAGGCATCCAAGGCAGCCCAGTTCATTCGGCTGTGCAACCAACAGTACGTATCTTCCCACGTGTATAATTATGCAGTCGTACTGACGTTACAAGATCCACTCCGATTATTTTCTTACACAATGTCACCGGCTTCATGGTCGGGGCAAAGGCCGAACACGCAGGTATCATCAAACTAGGCGCACAGCTCGTGTCAGCAGTATCTTGCTCTCAAGTCCCCCACATATCTATCATTCTCGGGTCATCATACGGTGCCGGGAACTACGCAATGTGTGGCCGGGCCTATAAGCCCCGCTTCCTCTTCACATGGCCTATCGGCAAATGCAGCGTCATGGGACCCGATCAGCTTGTCGGCGTCATGGAGCAGATCCAAAGTGCAAAGACTGGGGGTGAAGCACGCTCGGCGCCTACACAGGAGGCTAAGGAGCAGACGGCAAAGTTCAAGGCTCAGGCTCAGAAGGATGCTGAGAGTTACTCAACAAGCAGCATGGTCATTGATGACGGTGTCATTGACCCGAGAGATACTCGCGACGTCTTGGGAATGTGTTTGGAGGTTGTTACGGGTGGAAGACAAACTGTTGTGGAAGGGGGAAGAATTTTGGCAAGAATGTGAGTGGCAGTTTGGCTGATAGTGGCAGGCTAAGTATAGAAAAGTCCTATGCCCAAAATCTACCTAGGATAAACCAAGACAAAGATCATTCTTATTTATTCACTATACTCTTGCTCGTACACCGTATTTCTCAGACTCCTAGGAGTATTCTGAGCACCAAAGGCTGGTTACCCCAACAGGACTCTCTAGTTCGGTCCAAATGTAATCGGATCAGAGAAGTAAGAAGACCTCGCCGTTCCAGCTCACAGAGATCTCGTTTTATAGCAACGCAATAATCCCATCAGTAAAAGTAACGAAGACTGCAGAACTTTTTGTTCAGTTATCTGTCGATGAAACGATTCTTTAGGATGGCGATATTAATCCGTCGAAATTGTGGAGAGCAAGTGCTAAATAATTTGTAAAATTATGGACTACTACTCGCAATTTCTACTGCTTCTTTCTCGTTTGCCTATTGCTATGTTCTAACCTCTGAAAACTTTCTTCGCGATGTTTAGCTGAGTTTTCTATCAAATCGTCTATCCTCTGTGCCAAATCCCAATGGTCAGCCGTGGCAACAAACACAGCTTTACTGAGAGACATCTGAAATAACGAGAGGACATCTGTCAATTAAGCCCTTGAATTCTACTAGAAAACACAACTGAATCCTTCTACTCATTAGATACAAAGTGTAACTACAGGGTAGCGTAAGCATGAATGGCCACCCGGCTTCAAGGATGAAACTGAGCTAAAAGTCCACGGCCCAATCGGCACGACCAGCACCGCTCCACTTCATGCCCAAATAGCCAGGCAATCAGGCAGTAAAATACAATACTACTTGCCACGTCATGAAAGGCGGTGAAGCTGAGTACAGCGTCTTACACATGTTAAATCCCAACCCGCTAGACCTTTTGCTTCTCGATCGGCATCACACTCTTTATTCAGTCATTTCTCTCTTTCAGCGTTTGTCGACTGGTATCTTTCAATCAGTCTTCTCTTCTAAAACCACCATGAGCGTCAAAGAGATCTCTGAGTGGATACTCGGCAACAAGACCATTCGCGACAAAGCCTTCAAGAAGGTCACCGACATGATCGAGACGGCTGTGCCACTCGTCAAGACCATCCAGGCAGGCTATCACCTTCTCGAAACCGGAGACGCAGTTCACAATGTGAATGCAGCCGCGGAGGCTTTGAACCACTTTATTCCTTCGATGCAAGTCATGGGCCGGTCAATCTGCGACAGTGCGAAGATCTTTACCTACTTCAATGTGGCCGCCATAAGCGTTGGCATCGGCGCGAACCTCGTCCCAACCTACCAGGGCGTCCAAGTTCTCCAACTCATAGCAGCGAGGCTAAAAGACATCTCAACAAGCCTTGCTGCCCAAACCGCCCTTATCGCGCAAAAGGAGTTTCCCCAGTATGTGTACGAGATGATTCGAGAGCGACTCGGCCAAACGTCTGATGATCCGACCTGCGACCACCTGTTTTTCGTCTATCATCCCGACGACGACTGGTATCCTAAATTCTACCACCTACTGGAGAAGAACCCAGTCAATCCCCGGTTCTGCGGATACACCAACCAGATCGACACCATCTTCGTCTTTATGCTGGCAGCTAGACGACGCATCCAGGAGAAAGAACAGCGAGCCAAAGAGAAAGGACGACAAAAGCGAAAAGTAAAACTGCATCTCATCATCCCGGCATACCAACCCATCCTCATTCTCGAAGCGCTCAAGATCCCCGAGGAAATCGGCGACTTTGTCATCGAGGGCCGAATTAACAGTAATACCGAGTTCGTCTGGATGAACTTGCCCGAGGAACAGAGACACTACGTCGTGGGTGTTGGGCAATGGGTTCCTCCCACCCAGGGGTGGTGGGACTGGAGCATGTCAAAGGTTGGCATGACTGAGGCGCCGCCTGTGCTACGTGCGCCAAGGGTCTTGGGGACTAGCCAGCAGCAGCTTGAGGACGATGATGAGCGAGATGTGAATAGCGAGGACAGCGATAGTGGTGCTCCTTATGATGGCAGTCTGACCAGCCAAGGCCTGATATCAGATGGTGTATCATATCGCGTGCCTGGAGGCGAAGTAGCTCGACACGATGCTACACCGATTCACAACCGTCGGCGACGGAAGCACAAAGGCCGACAACCTAAAGAAGCCAAGGAAAAAAAAGGCAACAGTCATAGGATTGAATCAGCTTCAGTCAATCCCTGGTCAGAGTCATAAGTTCTTCATGTGGAGTTAGATGGAAAGGGTGGAAACGGGCAACTATCAAGTAAATTGCATTAAACTATGGGTCTTCTTATCTGATTACTATGCCTTTCGATATTGAAAACATATCAAAGACGCGGTCAACTAATAATCGACCACAGATGAGAGAGGAAGCGCCGTCGGGGCAAGGGTTCCAACCGTAACATGTGGCCAGCTGAGGTTATTAAAGTCAAGCGCCACATTCTGCGAGTACTGAATCTGCGTGTATTCGAAGGTGACTGTCTTGGCCGACACAACGTCACGGTCCAGACTGAACTTAGGGACGGCATCCCTCGAGCTCAGCGCACGCGGGGAGACGGTCTTGTCCTTGTTTATATCGTTTTGGGTCTTGTAAGGCTCAAGATCAATCTTCGTGCGCACCTTTGAGATCCAGTACTGGGCCGTGACACTGGCTGCGTTTGCGTTTCCGCTTCGTTCAGCGGGAGACGCAATGTTGAACCCGGCGTCAGCCCCTATGAGGTAGCCAATGTTGCTTGTGCCCCCGCCGAGCTCCGGAGAGGCCGTGGCTGATGTAATTGTGAACGTGGTGTTCTCGATGATGTTCTTCCCCTGGTTGGCCTTGTCCAGGATGATGTTTGGGTTGTCGAGGACATCTTGCGTGATTGTGCCGTCTTTAATGAACGGGCCAAGGTCTTGGGGAAGGCGATGTGTGTCTCCTTTGGTAGCTGTCTGGCTCCTGAATGGTATCTTTTTTCCTCCGGTAAGGGCGGTGGGCGTGATAGACACTCGCGGGAAAACTGGTGCACCCTGTGAAGTAACGACGGGGAGGAAACACTGGGCGTTGATGGAAGTGCCGTGAGGGATGGATGCCATGCGAGAGAATGACGCGTCGAGGTTGGGCATAACCGTGCTCGCAGGAACACGCATCCACAAGCCAGGCTCAAAGTGGATGACCGGCTGTGTCTTCGGCGGCGGCAAGATTTGGGTAATGTCACTGATGGTCTGCGTGTACGGCACTCCATTGAGTGAGATGTCGGCCTGTTGATCCAGGCCGCGATTGGGAACATCTCCAAGTGCTGGGCTGAAGGCCATTGACTCGCTGGTCAGATTGAGTTGCAGGATGTTGTCGGTCTGGTCATCGGGTGGTGGCTTGACCTTCAGCGGAGTCGGCGTCTTTGAACTGTTTGGTCGAAAGATGGTGTTGAAACCAAAGCCACTGAACGTCCCGGTAAAGTTTCCTAGGACATCTAGCGACGTTACTTCAACACTGCTATCGCCATCGGTAGTGGTTCCATTGGTGCCGTTGGTGCCGTTGGTGCCATTCGCGGCTCCCTTGCTTGGGGCTGCAGCTGGCTCGAGAACTGTTGGCCCGTAGTGGAACGACTCTGGGATGTCAATCAACACAGTTGGCGCAACAGGTTGTCTCATGGTTGCAGTTCGTCTGGGGGTAATACTTGATAAAAGAAGCAGTAGTGAAGGCAAGGTGTAGGATTGATGCTGGGGACGAGGAACAGGGTACGCGGATAGGTGTCTCTTAAGTACCTGGTCACAATGCTCGGTGATTCATTGCGCTTAGCTGACGGCAGGTGAAGATGCAACCAAGAGTAGTGGCTTGTAAGTGGCTTGATAGGCTCAGCTATGTATTGGATTTCCCATTGACACTGCATTCCGCTCGCTGCCATTCCTTGCCATGTGCTCGTATTAGATGAGGTGACGACCTTATCACATCCGAGAAGCTTCCAAACTCCTTCCCATCAGCCGTTGCTTTGGCATTCCAGTATCATGAGACATTGTGTTTCACCCGCTTCCAGCTTCACACAGCTTCTGTATCCGGCCAACGAGCGTTCAAACATCACTCAGCAACCCTAAATAGGTCATGCTAGCATGCATTTAGAATGCTCAGCTTAGCCACCAGAAGTCTAGACCCAGTTTGCGCTACCCCTCCATTCCACGGTTTGACGTGCCGCTGACTTCGCATTCCATTGTCATAGGCAAAGGGTTCGGGCCGCCTGCATTTCTCCGTCTGCAGTACGCATGCATTGTAATCGTCTCCTTCGTAATTGGCTAGTATTCAGCTTGAGCGGTTCACATTTGGATTGGCACATCCTCGCATTGAGCTAGCCAGCCCTATATACAAACTTTAACTGGGCTCATTCTCACAGAATGTGTTTATGAAGGTGGCTGCACTTAAATTTCTATCTTTGACGTATTGTAAAGAATAACCTCGAGAATACATCTAACCTTGAGCATAACCTCCATATTGCTTAGTAGACCTTGCTAGAACGTGGCAGCACAGCAAGGCAAGCTGTTTCACGCTTCTGCTGCCCACGTTGCTCAAGAGTAAGGTGAACTCTGTTATCCGGAATCTGCCACCGGTCTCGTCGCCAAGAGAGCTATAGCTATTGTAATGCATGGGCTATCACAAGGTTCCCACATGACAAGCTTCCGAGATCCGTTGGTCTTCCAAAGGTTGATCAATTTGACCTCTCAACAAACCTTAATGCCTTCAACAACCTAGTCATCCTAGACGACATGTTTCCTATCCTTTCCTACGGCCTAAATCATGTCTTTGTTGACCTTCCTTTCCCGCTGGGATAGATAGAAATCAAGAGCTGTTCTCTCACACCTAGAGTCTCATCTACCGCAACAGTGGCTGAAGTGGAATTGGCAACGGACAAACGCTGTCTTATAACCCTTTTGAGTTTGCCGAATTGTTCATTAGCATTAAGTGCATGAAAGTCAGGACTCTTCATACGACGATCACTCTGCTACTGGCTGATGGCGTTGAGAACCCCTATTATCCATCGGCTGAAAGCCAGCTTGCATGTGAGGGGTTAATCGAAAGGTACAATTTCTTGGCTCTTCAGTGCCAGGACTTGAAATTGGAATGCTTGTTTAAAATGGAGTGTACTTTCTGCACTTAGTGTCCGTTTGCCTATATGCCAGCGTCAAAATAAGCACTGGTTGCCTTGACTACCCCATTCTCCTTAACCACTCCGTTCTCCCTAGCCACCCCATTCTCCTTGGATACCCCGTTCTCCCTGTGCCTCCATTGTGCCATGACGGATCTAGAAGCGCGGTAATGCCTGTCCAGCCCTTTGCAGATTGCCCTAGCCACGGGTTCGACCTCATTGGGATCGACTCCGACGGAGATCCTCATGTACGGGTCCTCATTACGGATGAAAGGCGTCGACGGCCAGATGCGAGTGGCGGAGAAGCCCAGGCCGCCTCCCTTTGTCATTGCGACGCCCTCTTCCTCTGCGGCCCTCAGGACCAGGCTCGTGAACATATCCAAGCTTGGCCGCTTGTTCATCTGATCCCCAAAGAGCCGGATGGTGACGACGTTTCCACCATGACCCCAGCCCATCTTGCGCCAATGTGTCGGAAAATGAAACTCGGCGATGGTGGAGCTCGTCTTGTCGAGAAGGTGATAGAGCTTCTCCGCATTTGTTGTCAGCCAGTGCATCCGCGACTGATGGATGCTGTAATCGATGGGCGGCAAAACGTTTGCCTGACGTGAATATAGCGTTGTTCCGGTGACCTGGCGGATGAGGCCGATGGTGTCATGGAAAACCTCTGGGTAGACGACGAAGCCGCACATGACGATGTCCATCCCCATCTGGATGTACTTGTGGGCACTCTCGTAGTAGAGGATCTTTGGGTGACTGGGCTGGTCAAACCAGTCGTACAACGGCATTCCGCCCGAGATCAGCGTCCCGTCGATGATGAGAAACCGGTCCGCCCAGCCTTCTCTACCCGACAGGAGCTGCGCGAACCGCCGTATGTCTGTTGTCTCCAAGCCGATTGTGTTGGCCATGGGGTCGAGGTAGACTGCCTTGGCGTTGTACTTTTCCGCCGTCGCGATGATGTCCTCGGCATCAAACGTGCTTGAGTTGACGACTTGTACATGCGAGACCAGCCGTAGGTGCTCAAAACACTCGAAATAGAGATACGGGGAGATGGCAATGGTGTCGCCTGCGGTGAGGACCTTGCTCATCAGGAACTGATGGAACACTGTGAAGGCCGCAACGCCGCTGGACGTCAACAACAGCTTGATCGGCAGCTTTTCATTTCCCAAGCCCAGAGCTCGGAGGAGTCGCGCCTCGGAATCTCGGACGTCGGGCGCACCGTACCGGTCATAGTTGAGGCCGTCCGACTGGTGGTAAGAAGGATCAAACCACCACACCGTCTGTGACTGGTCGTACGCGGGACTGGCGCGTTCGAAGAACGACCCCAAACAGGACTGCAGCTGGATCAGAGCTCGGTAGCGCTCCTCCATCTGCCAGGGCGCAAGGGCGAATGTCGACAACGCCGACGATGCTTGGCTCTGGGTCTGGCCTTGGCCTAGGTTCTGCGTAATGGCCAGTTGCATCTCCAGCTCTGAGGTAAGATTCTCCAGGCGCTTGTATGTCTGCAGGAAGATGTCGATGCACCAGTCGTCGGTGCGGGCGGATATCTCCTTTTCAATACGCGCGCGTTCATCAAAGCGTTGCTTGATAGTGGCCGTCGCCGCCTTGAGACGGGCAAGAAGCAGCGACCATGTTTCGACGATGGACAACTTGGGCGTTTCAAATGACTTCAGATCTGTGCGTCGCAACAACTGCCCATTGGGGTTGGCGACTGCAATAGGATAGGGAGGAGCCATTGAGACGACCATTGGGACGGGGAGACGATATAGAAACGAGGGTGGATGACTCTAAACGTAGATGATGCTTTTGCCACTTGAACGTCTGAGTTTTGTAGTGAGAAAGAGGCCCATGCAAGCCTTGGTAACATTCCAAAGCACCGATAAGATGAGAAGTGACTGAAATCCTTATATTCGAGTTTCTTATACATGAGCGGTAGTTGTTAGTTGTGCAGGGGTGCGCTGCGCATAGCCCGGCCCGGGCGAAGTTGCAGATTCTCGAAGGATTGATTCGTGACGTAAGGTAATTAGTTATCTTGTTTGTCCTCTTACTAGCGGTGAAGGAAGCGAGAGACTTGACCTGCACTGCAGGGGTCTGGACCGACCTTCCACAACAAGAACAAGTGCGCAAGATGCTTGACGTTGGACGCCCCCAGTCTTTGATGACTTGCAACGCGGCTATGGTCTCCACGACTTCATAGTTGCCGCGCATTGACAGGAGACTTGCAGCACTGGGATTATTGGGCGCTAACACGGCCTGTTCCTACTCCAACGATCCAGCGAGTCAATAAGCCTGGTATAAATAACCCTAGGATAATGTTCTCTTCAGACAGTCAGTATAAGAGGACTAGCACCTTATCTTCACACCCTCGATAACCCAAGCTTGACCTTTGAACCATTACCCAAACACCATGCCTATGCTTAACGGACACAAGGCTCCTCGTCGAGGGCCTCACATTTTGAACGTCCTCGAGCGACGTTATAATGCTCGATTCTACGAGTCCATTGCCGCCATCATGGCTCTGCGCAACTCATACCTGCAAAACAGATTCATCTTCGTCCGAGGGGAGGACATGGTTCCTATTCTGGAGGGCCTCGGCGCCAGAGAAGACGACTTCGAGTCCGTCAAGCAGATCAGCGACCTCACGGGACCCGACCCAACCCTGGACTATCGCTCGGTGACTTACGGGCGGTACTGCATCGACCCGGAGACACGCAGCATCCGACGGCTCGCGGCACAGCCGTACATGCTAACGGTGCAAGAGGACTACAAGCGCCACGACTCTGGCATCCCCCGGATGTTCGATGAGACTCCGACGGACATGCAGGGCAACACCGTCGTACAGGCCTTGATACTCTTCAAGGCCCTCCTGTTCCAGGGTGTCCCTGTCACGCCCCGCGACTGCCTAGACTATTCCTCTCCCGCCTGGATCTGCACCGTCTTCAACGCCCGCACGCACACTTCTAAGAACAACGGCATTTTCGGCGAACCGGCACTTGAGGGCGTCCACTCGGACGGATCCGACCACACCATGACCATCTTCCTCGGAAGCAAGAACATGCGTCCCGATAGCGCTGTTACATTCATGCACGACAACAAGGAGACGACTGGGGTGCAAGTATGGGAGACGAATCCCACGCTGATCCGGGGGCGCGTACACCACCAGCACTTCTTGGACACGTTGATCTTTGTGGATCACGACTTCAAACACAGCGTTACGTCAGTGCACCAACAGGACGTTGCGCAGCCGGCGAGTAGGGATATGCTCGTTGTATTTACCCGGCGACCCAAGATGGAGGGGCATGTGTCTGGTTATGCGGATACTATGGAGCTCCACACCACAGCACCGTTGCAAATGCCGATGTGGCTGCCTTGAGGGGGACTTTGAATAGAGGGAACGACCAATGGGCTGTTTCAATGTAGTCTAGGACAATATGAAGCTTTTGATGCAGTTGGTATGCAGTAAGCATGAATGGATACTAGTGCCAACCAGTAGAGTGTCTACCTTCCATATCTGGTAGTCTTAAGGATAATACTAAATAACCAATGCAGAGCACCTGTCAGCTATTCATACCGACAGATACGGAGTTTCTCGAACGCGTCATATACTACAAGTTAGGGGTGTATGTCAAGAGAGCGGAGAGATGCCGTCCAACTCCTATTGACAGAGTGTTGGTAATGATGGTTTCCATCCATGTCGAGCAGGACTTCGGAGACATACGCGGCGGTTCTCATGCATGCACAACGCCGAGCTAGAGAAATTCCGTAATACCGATAATCAATCTTGGTTTGAATCCTACGCCTCTGATCAGCATGGGAAAGATCAGCACGGCCACGTTACCCCTGGTATAGCACCGACCCTCTGTAGCCAGCATGGGAAGTCTCCGAAAATACCTTCCTCCTATAGTTTTCTTCCTGCGCGCTACTGCCGTCGTCTAGCAGTTGGCGCTGGTGGGGGAAGTGTTGAAGAATCCTGGAGGATCAACCCGCATGGCTACGACGTGGTACATTGTGGATCAAGGAGATAGCAAGAGATGATATGAGAAGGAAACTTGTGGCCGTAACTGTATTTGCCTGGCGCCCGTTGTTACGTCTAAAAGTCTTCGCCGTCTTATGATATTAGCTCGGGGTTTACATTGCAAGTTAAACTACCAATATTAATTAATAATTGGAGTCTTCTAAAACTTGACGATTCGGAAGAGACGGCAGTGTCTTGTTCTGCTTTAGGCATCTATGTCGACAAGCACCAGTCCTTATCAGCGGGGCTAAACTGTGGGGAGCTAGGTAGGAACTTATGCTTCTGTACCAAATGATTGAAAGAAATCGTGTTGCAATCGTCTGAGGAATCCCTTTACAATGTACTTGTATATAGATGGACCACCGCATATAAACGTAGGCATAGCATTTTAGAGACATGTTTCCGTCGAATTGTGAGAGACGCAGCATAATATACGTCTACAATGTCTGACTGGGCAAGTTGGGTTGGCTTTACTTGGAATATGCTGAATGTTCCGAGTATAGTCATCAGCACTGTTACTCTTGTGAGGAAGAATAGCCAATACTTGGAGACAAATTACTAATGAAGAGAGGTCGCGCTCTACTCGGTGGGATACTCTGTATACAATGTTCTGTTCCATCCTTTGGCGAGATTCCCTGGCCCTCGATCCCGAGCGGCGAGTAAGGTCCCATATCTCGCGGCGATGTGGACGGGCTATCACCACCGCGCGGTCCAGGAACTACATGCAAAATACGGGCCCATTGTGCGCATTGCTCCAAACAACCTCTCCTTTATCAATCCGCAAGCTTGGAAAGATATCTACGCCCACAAGAAGACGCGCGAGCAGGAAATGATCAAGGACCCTGAATTCTACGTGAGAAACCCCGACGCACCTACGATTGTCAACGGAAACCGTGAGGAGCACGCGCGTTACCGGCGTCTATACTCTCCCGGATTCTCGGCACGCTCCCTTCGTGAGCAAGAGCCGCTGATCCAGGGCTACGTGAACATGTTCGTCAACGGCCTTGGTCGGGCTTGCGAGCACGGCGAGACACCGGTAGACATGGTCCAGTGGTTCAACTGGGTCACGTTTGACATCATCGGGGATCTCGCTTTTGGAGAGCCGTTTGGATGTCTTGAGAATGGCGCGACGGACTGGCTTCTGAAGTTGAATCAGATTGAGGAGGCCCAGATGCACTTTCGCATCATACAGCATATCCCGTTGCTGGGCCGTTACGCCCGCCAGATTGTGAATACAATGCTCCCTTCGGAGGCTGTGAAGGGGGCAGAGGGACATCGGAAACTCACACAGGACAAGGTATCGCGTCGAGTGAACAACAACGCATCCCGCCCAGACTTTATGGACCACATCCTGCGCCAACCGCCGGGGAAAGGCTTCACGTTTGGCGAGATGCTGAGCAACTCGGCCACGTTAATCCAGGCAGGGAGCGAAACCACGGCGACGCTGCTGTCTGGGGCGTTGCATCTCCTTCTTCAACACCCGGACAAGATGCAGAAGCTGGTGGACGAGTTGACGACTTCATTTGCAAGCGACGACATGATGACGATTGAGAATACCGACCGTCTCCCGTATCTTGCTGCGTCCTTGAGGAGGCTTTGCGCTTATATTCACCGGCTGTACCAGGATTTCCGCGACAGGTCCCCGCGGCCGGAGCCACGATCGATGGCGAGTATGTTCCCGGTGGGGTACGTATTCTTCCCATGTAGGAACTGACGATTAATTGGCTTTCACTAATAATAACGGGTTGAGCTGAGCAGACGTCAGTGGCCGTCAACCACTACGCAGCGTACCACTCACCCCACAACTTCAGTCGGCCGGAGGAGTTTATCCCAGAGCGATTCATCGACGTGGCCGCATTTCCGGATGACCGGCGAGACGTCCTGCAGCCATTCAGCATGGGCCCACGCAACTGCATAGGAAAGAGGTATGTAACGGCATCATCCGCTATGATTTCGATTGGCTGACTCGGTACAAGCCTGGCGTATGCGGAGGGGAGACTGATCCTGGGCCGGGCCGTGTGGAAGTTCGACATGCGGTTGAGCGAAAAGTCGCAGAACTGGATGAGAGACCAGAAGGGCTATGTGACGTGGCTGAGACCGGGGATGGAGGTCTACGTGAAGCTGCGGTACGGCTGACTTGGCTGCGGTGCAACTGAAGAGTGCATAGTCCCGATGTATCGCTGCGTTGCCGCCTTAGGAAGCTCGAGATGCGCGAATCCCGGTTTCCCCACTGAAGGATTATGAGGATGACGACAACATGAGGCTTCAAGCGGGGGGCTCTACTCTCCCACTGTATTTGTACGTAGTACTAAACGCCCTTGCTCCGCCTGCACTACTGTACGGCGCTGTTCGTCTCGTTTATTCCCGGCTTCAGGCGCCCGCACAACATGCTCGCTTGAAACTTCCCTGCTCATTGTGTCTGTACTTCGTAAGAATAACACGCGCCATATTTCACGGCACCGGGCCGCTGTGAATTGCCGCGGGCCGTTATCTACCTTCTTCGCTCGCCCAACTGCACCATACTACATGGACAAACGCGCCCGATTTCAGCCGTGGACTTTGCAGGCTCTAGTTTAGTCGCAAACGGTGGCCTTGTCGCTAGAGATCCTTCGCGTCGTCAGGGTTCCTCGACACTGCCTCCTTCCTCGCTCTTTAGGCACTGCAGCCAATGCTTGCAAACATTTTGTGTCAGCGTTATCATTCAGAATAGCACAGAAGAATATCAGCGAGCACTCAGGGGCCATAATACGTGCAGTATAAGCAGGGGTTATCGTATGAGAATCTTGCGCCACACACAGGGTAAGTTAACGTTAAACGCACCACGTCGTACTTCCAACTTCTTGAAACCTCTCGACATGCTGCACCTACTATCATTACTCCTCAAATCTGGCTATTCTCCATTGATGCCGTATTTTTATTAACATTATCTGTGACTTCAGAGCATTATCTGTCGTACTACAGGGACTGTTCCTATCACCTTACTGCTATAGCAGATGCCAACCAAATTCTCCTGCTTCAAGCCGTTATTATGCCCAAGGTCGAGGAATTCCACCTTCACCCCTTCGGCTGGGAGAATGACCCAGAGGAGGAGCGATTCAAGCTTTCTACCCTTGACTACTTATCGACAACGACCTATACGAACATGGCAGTCTTTTTCGAACTGGAACATGCAAACAAGACGTTAGTACTGCATTGTCTTATTTTCCGAGAGCCAGTTCATTGACCTTTCTGACAGCAAAGTTGCGGCAATACTCAAGCAAGGCCTGGAACGGACTCTCAGCCAGGTTAGACACCTCGTCGGCACCATTGAGAGAGACGAAGATGGCTATCACTCCATCATCAGGAGGAAAGATAGCACCGTCAAGTTCGTCATTCAGTATCTTGACTCGCCTGAGGACAAATTCCCGTCTTTTTCTGAGATTGCAGAAGCTCACTTCCTCTCGTCTGCACTCGGCGATATCAACGTCTTGAGCAATGCTCCCATGACTTGCGGCAACAAGCCAGAAGCCCACCCTGATAACAGTCCTGCTCTCTCATCATACAAAGCCAACTTCATCCCCGGTGGTCTTATCTTCAACATTCACACGCACCATTACAGTAATGGCATTATGGGCTTTTCTTCACTTGTTCAACAGCTCGCAGAGAACTGTCATGCCATTGTAAACGGGACTGAGTTCCCCTCTTTTGACCCGATGTGCCTCGATCGCAGCCTCTTTGGCTCCTTGGGGTTCGACAGACCGACGGTGTCCAATGAGACACAGGTTGAGGCGCCTCCTCGGCCCGACCGCAACTTGCAGCACAAGCAGTCACAGTCACTCATGTTCCACCTGCGCAAAAGTCGGGCTAGTGAGCTGAAAAAGGCTGCTTCCCCTAGCGATGGCTCCTGGATCTCTACATACAATGCTGTCTGTGCCCTCATGTGGCGTGTCCTCTGCAAGATCCGGGAGCCTCTCTATGCGCCTGGCTTGGCGTATAAGCCCGTCTGGGCAGAAGGCGTAACCATCTCAAAGCTGTTTACCAACCCTCCGATACCTGCCCGCATGCAGGGCAACCTACAAATCGATATCACGTCTACAGCGTCTACTATACCGCAGTTTACTCTAGCCGAAGTCATCTCAGAGGTGCCCTTATCTAAGCTGGCAACCTACACACGTCAAATGACTGACAGTGTTACTGTCGACATGCTATCCAGCGCTCTGCAGAAGCTTGCGAATGTGCGTAACAAGCAGGACCTGTCAATCAACGTCGATTCTTTCCCGCCTATGTCCTTACTGACCAGCGACTGGCGGAGCGCTGCTCTCTGCACGTTTGATTTTGGCTTCGCTTCGCCCTCTGCCTACCGGCACTTGTTCGGCGGGGTGCCCCTGTGCCAAGTTCTTGTCTACCCGCCGCGTAAGGGCCCAGCTGGCGATGATGAGGGAATGGAGATACAGCTCACGGTTGAGACGGAGCTTGTGCAACAGTTGGTAGACGATCCGGAATGGAACAAGTATTTCGAATTCAGGGGCACTGATGCGTGGGAGGAAGGAAGCATTGGTGATCATAGGTCTAAGCTTTAGTCATACAGCTAATTCGGATAGCTTTCTTCTTGGACAACCCAAGAGCCTCACCCAATATTGCATATCCGACTCAGGGTATTCTGGACTGGTCAGGTCGGATTGTTGCGTCTTATCGATTGGCCTGGTGTGATCAATTGACCGTTACTACAGCCGCCCAAACACGGCGCGACATCAACTACAACGGCAAACCCATCACTACCGACGGCATGGTGTCCTGTGAGATCCCGCTCTGTAACCCGGGAAGTCATTGAGCATGGCGTACACCTAAGCCTGCATTACAGCTTAGCCGCTCGATTCGGTGATACTGCGTTGTTCGCACTGTACAGGTGAGTAACACGTGCTTCAAACCAAACTCTATGACATCATGCAAGCATACCACTACACCGTTCATCGAATAGGAACCCACACTGTCACAGTTACCCAAACCAGTAGCTGAGACACTCTCGTCAACACAAAAGCGGCACACAGCTTCTATCTTCTCCGTGCATCTTCTCTCGCCAACAAACCCCATCACCTCACTGCATCATGTCCGGAACAACCGCCGGCATCGACAACGGGACAACCGTGATCCCCGGGCCGGACATCATCCAGCTTCAAGACTTCTACGAGCGCGCCGGCATTCTCCACCCCATCATCATCGGCTCCACGGCCGTGATAGCGCTCTTCGCCTTCCTCCGCATCGGCAGCAACCGCTCCATCTCGCCCATCACCATATTCGACTGGGTCGTCAATGTCGCCCTGGGTAGCACCCTCGCCGGGATCGTCAACGGCAACTCGCTGGTCCGCGGGCTCCTTGCTCTGGCCACCATGCTGTCATTTCAGTACATCACGTCGACCGTGTCTTCTCGCTTCCTCCGGTTCTCGTGGCTGTTGCAGGCCCCGCCGCTGGTTATTGCGTTCCGGGGCATGATGCTGCGGGATGTCATGAAGAAGCATCGCATCTCGCCCATGGATGTGAATGCCGCGTTGAGGCAGAAAGGGGTGCTGAACATCTGTCAAGTGGAGTGTGCCATCATTGAGCCGAATGGGAGCATCAGTGTGTTTACGATGAAGGAGTTGGAAGATGCAAAGGTGTTTCCAGAGGTGCTGATAGCTGTGCCGGCGTATGAGGCGCTATGTGGGCAGGAAGATGAAATGGATTAGGAGAGAGATAAGGATGACTGAACGAGATCTATATCCTAGAACCATTGATTAACGCCTTCAACATTGTTCAGATTCAAGAACAAATTAAAGAACTGCCATGAATGTGGCTCAGGTTAGCTTTCCGGCATTCATAAATTCATACAAAGGATACACTCACGTCTTCGTCGACCGTGTTCTCAAAGTCAATGGACCGGAGGAAATCGCTCTCATCAACCTATCCCCATGTCAGCACCCAAGCCAACCCAAGAGGTTCAAGTGGTAGACCTACCATGTTAGAGCCCACCGTGGCCTCGGCCTCAGCCTGCTGCTTACTCGCCCGGTACGCCTGGATGCTCCGGCGAATCGACTCCTTCATCAAAGTAGCCGTCATGGCATCGTCTCCGACAGCGGCTCTGGACAGCTCGGCAGACAGCTGCATCCAGGCACAAGTCCGCTGACTCACAATGTCGGGCTTGCAGATGGTCGCCACTGCCTGCGAAGCTCGCTCGACTAGATCGGCCAGCATCTCCTGTTGGCCGCTGGGCTCCGGTCGTCGCCGACGCCGCTCGGCGGCTTGTGTGAGGAGCTCGTGGCAGATGAGGAGAACACTGTTGGCCATCTCGCAGCGGCA
Source organism: Neonectria punicea (assembly GCA_037954315.1). Lineage (NCBI taxonomy): Eukaryota > Fungi > Ascomycota > Sordariomycetes > Hypocreales > Nectriaceae > Neonectria > Neonectria punicea. The sequence continues at coordinate 8,562 of JAZAVJ010000036.1, read as the reverse complement.
GATGTTGTTGATAGTAGCAAACGCCGGGGGGTCACCCATCACCGATAATGCCTCGGCGAGGACGGCCGTGGCCATCTCAACACAGACCTGTCGTGAGTAGAGATATCTCGGGTCATGCCATGGTCTTGCCAAGAAAGGAGCATGCAGGGCAATTGTTGCTCTGCGGGTCAGGATGTTCAGAAGGACTCGCATGCCGTTGTCCAGCTCCGGTTGCATGGTAGCTGGTACCTGATCAAGGAAATCTTTCAGTTGGGCGTCAAGTCTGAGTACCTGGTCGTAGCTGGCTGTCAGGTTGATGCCGTTGACCAGGCGGCAGACTGCCATGCGTAGCGAGAGCGACTTGGCGAGACACGCGTACAGGGATGGCGGCGACACGCGTGTCGACGGCGCCGCCTTAATCTGGGCGTCGGTGACGCCTTCACTCAGCGTGCCATCGTCAATAATGTCCGAAGGTGGACAGCAGTCGTAGTCGTCGTCCCTGATGGACGGTGTACGTCCTTTGGCAAACGATGCCTGGAGATCAAACTCCAGAATGGAATACCACAGCCTCCTTCGCAGCTCGGCATAGAAGGGCGATATCCTGGTAAAGTCCGAAGGCTCCCTGTGAAGACCCGCCGAAACCGCATTGCGCACCAGCATGCCGGCCGAGATCCAGCTCCGGTCGATCTTGATCCAGTGGACGTCGCAAGCCACCAGCATGAGCAGGTGAGCCTGTAGATGGCCGAGCGTCATCTGGGCTCTGGGGTCTTGCTTGAACAGCCAGAACTGAACAGTCTCGATCCATTGGCCCGCCGTACGCGAAGGCGAGGCGGCTGTGTTGATCTGATCGACGAGCCCGGAGCCAATGGCACAGATGCTGAGGAGCTGAGCAAGGAAGTTTGGAGGGCCATAGTCGGACACTGCCGGGTCGGCATCCCAGAGTCGAGCGTAATCTTTGAGGAACGTCGGGATGTGGATGATCTTGTAGTAGGACTCGAATCTCCCGACGTAGGTGCTAACGAGTCTGTCCGTCTCAGCGCGAGAAGGCACCAAGGCCCGCAACTCGACATCGTGGGCTCGGACTGGGACCGTCTCGCCCGGCCTGGTGCTTCGCTCGATATGATAGAGCGTCGATACGTCGTCTTCCTTGTCTGGCTCGATGAGGAGCTTTGCCACGTCGGTGATGCGGGGAACAAAGTTGGTCTCGTGGCTTCTACCCCAGTAGACGGTCGCATCGTTCTCTCCAAAGACGACCTCTTTGGGGGTCGAGACTGTTCTCCCGCGAAGTGGCTCGACATACGTATCGACGGAGCGACTGCCATGCCAGAGGAGCTGGAGAGGAGTAACGGGCCCTTTCTCCGTAGGGGGAGGAGCGAGAGCCGTGAGCTGGGAGCCTCCGGAGGGATTGGAGGCCAGCAGTGACGCTGACGAAGACGAAGGCGTGTCTGTCTGCGCATCATCCTTCACTGCAAAGACGAGCTGCCCCGGAGCTGTCTCGGAGGTCGCCCCGGTGGGGAGGTCATAACGACACTGATCAGCGATTTCGGCCCGGATGCAACGGTGGCACGGCCTGGATCTGTCACATTTCACCTTTCTGGCCCGACACGCAGTGCATGACAGCCAAAGCCTGTGCTGTCGCTTTCGCTCTATTCTGATCATGGTTGGGTTGCCACCGGAATAGAGGCAAAACGGACTTTTGCCGTAAGGGCCTTAAAGCCGAGTTTGCTGCTGACGTAAGGTGGCATTGGACCCGCTTTGGCTCGCTCTCGTCCCCTTTGGGAAAAAGTCCGGGATCCATCTTCAGAGCGCCTCCTTACAGCATCAAGTCAGCATCAAGTCAGCATGCAACCGAACTGTTATATAAGGGTAGGGATAGGACATTGTTTGGCCTTGACAATCGTTAGAGTAGCATTCATACCGTTGTTTCATATTTTCAGGCATTCACCTGTCCCAAGTCACAACTGACCAGCTTCTATAAGCAAGCAAGGGTATATCACAATGGACGACAACGAAGCCCCTCTGGGATCTTCCCCCTTACCAGCTTCAAAAGACAAAGAATTTGGCTCGCCTCATAGCCTATCCGAAAACAACGAGCAAAATGGCGAGCCAGACTATCCCGAGGGTGGATTGCAAGCCTGGCTTGTCGTGGCAGGCTCAGCTGCTACCATGTTCTGCACTTTTGGATATCTCACCGGATTTGGGTACGTCGACGAGGCCTATAACAAGTGACAATAGGGCTCAGGGCTGACAACATCATCATAGCATTTATCAGTCGTGGTACGGCTCGCACCAGCTCAAGGACTATGACCAGTCCGACATCTCGTGGATAGGATCCTTCCAGATCTTCCTCACCTTCTCAGTTGGACTCGTCGGAGGACCAATCATGGATCGGTACGGCACCGTGGTCGTAATGCCGGCTTCCCTCATCTACGTCGTCTCGCTCGTCCTCACCAGCTTCTGCACCGAGTACTATCAGTTCTTCCTCGCACAGTCCGTGCTCGGCGGCATCTGCCTAGGCCTCTTGTTCAACACCGCCCTCTCCATCATTGGCCAATACTTCGTCCGTCGCCAGGGACTAGCCTCGGGGATCGTCATGTCCGGTGCATCTCTAGGCGGCGTCATCTTCCCCATCGCCCTGAACCGTCTACTCAACAATGTCGGCCTCAGCTTCGGCTGGTCCGTTCGGGTCTGCGCGCTCATCATCCTCATTCTCCAGGCCTTTGCATGCCTGACTATGAAGACTCGCCTGCCGCCGGTGCGCCAGCACATGGATTTCAGTCTGATGCGACGACCGGTGTACATTCTCATCGCAGCAGGGGGCTGGTTCCTGAACTGGGGGATGTACGTTCCCCTATTCTACCTCCCCCCCTGGGCCATCACCGCCGGTCTGGATAGCGAGATAGCACCCTATACCGTTCCTATTTTCAACGCCGTCTCCATCTTCGGACGTATCTTCGCCGGGACGCTCGCCGACCGATTTGGTTCGTTCAATGTGGTCATCGTGAACGGCCTGCTCTGCGCCTTGATGCAGTTCGTCTGGCCGGCTACCACCTCGGCTGGCGGAGTGTACTGTGTCTCCATCTTCTCTGGCCTGTTCATCGGCAGCATTGTGAGTTTACAGGCCGCTGTGGTAGGGCAGATCACTCCCGATCCTAAGTATATTGGATCTGTGATGGGCATCACGATGGCTATCTGGGCTTGTGGTGGGCTGACAGGTCCTCCCATTGCTGGCGCTATATTGAACGTGAACGGCAGCTTTGATGGGCCAGCCTACTTTGCTGGGGTATCCCTTGTTCTCGGGTCTGGGCTTTTCCTCATCGCAAGACTCTTAACTGATAGTAGACTTTTCGCTAAGCTCTAAATGAATTGAGCTGCTATGTGCTAGGGAGGCAGCTTGTATTAAAGTAATAAGTGTTAAATAATAAAGAGAGTTATAATTCTATTGTCTATTAACCTTGCCCTAGCTCTATCAATCTGATCCAGACATATCCCTGCTTCTATTATCTAATGAACCGGGCACCTTTCTATCTAACATAAACAAAAAACAGGGGGATTGGTTGAACTTGCCTCCCTGACTGCGTCCTCTAGTCACAAACAACTCCATGGTTCCAGGGACAAAAGCTCAACGGGATGCCAAACTAGTTGCTGTATATCGAATCCTCACTCCGCCTTCTTTGAAGCCTTCGTTCTCAGCTTCATCAGTATGTAGACCAAGCTGTATGAACTCAAGACAAAGATCATGACAATCCCGGCGTACTTCCATCCGTACGAATAGTCATGGAAGTTCAGGGCCCGGAGGTAGTCATTCCCTTTGGTGTAGGGACAAACCTTGCAGGCCGAGGACGCTTGTGGGTTGAGCAAGTTTGCTCCAGACTCGGTTAAGTATTCGTCGAGATATTCGATGCAGGTCGAGTTCAGCGGCGGATCGAACAAGGCAAGCTCGTGGTCCTGGCACCTCACGTCGGCATCGAAGATAACAAACGTCAAAACACTTCCGACCAGATACGTGGTAGGGTTCAGATAGTACATCCAGTACCTCCAGAACGCGACAATCTGCTGATAGGGGACCAGAATGCCACAGAAGGAAACCAAGGCTCCTACCAGCAAAGGGTTGAGAAGCGAAGCGAACACCGCGTTGGGGGCACACGCGGCGATGAATTGACCCATTCCGGTGTAGAGCATCTCGTAGATCAAGACGACAAAGAAGGTTGCGCCCGCGGTTTTCGACTCGGAAGAGAAGCCGACGGTGTAGTACCAGCAGACAAAGTATAGAACACCGCAAATAATCAGGTCCGGTAGCTCGGAAACAGTCAAATCTGTGACCAAGGCCTTCCAAGAGTAGATACGGGCCTTCTTCTCACGAGCATCGTAGAGGTTGCGTCGCTCGATGAACAAGGGCTGCAGCTGGTTGATGACGCCAGGCGCAACAAACATCCAGACGAAGACCGTGAAAAGGCGCAACTGCAAGTCGCTAACCGCGTCTCCGATCATCCAGTAACTGAAGCCGTTGAAGAGGCCCAGGCCGATGTGCAGCAGGACCTTGTTGTTGATGTAGCCGGTATTGCGGAACAGAGCAATGCTCATGCGCCAAAGGACGACTCTGGTCTGCTCGCCCAGCGGCATCGCGTATTCGTGCCCGTCATCATGCTCGACCTGCTCCAGGCAAGCGGCTTCAAGCATGGCGTTGAGGTTCTTTATTGTCTCTGCGTGCTCTGGAGACTCCAGCCAGATCCTGTTCCAGTCCGTGTCGGAGACATAGCCTGACACGACGTCAATCATGTACTCTGCGGGATTGACGCCGGACGGGCAATGAGCGCCATAACGCCCGAAATATTCCTGCACTGCCTGCCCGTTACGCCCGATATCTCCAAAATAGACAGTTTTTCCGCCTCTCGCGAGTAGAAGAAGACGATCGAACTGTGAGAACAGTTGCGCAGATGGCTGGTGCACTGTCACCAAGACGCTTTGGCCTGAGTCGGTGAGCTTGCGGAGGAACCACACCGTGTTGTAGGCGGATTGGCCGTCCAGGCCCGAAGTAGGTTCGTCGAGAAAAATCAAGAACTTTGGCTTCGCGACAAGCTCAACCGCTATGGTGACTCTCTTTCGCTGCTCGACGCTTAGGGGGTGTCCAGTGCCGGGCTGGCCGATCAGCGTGTCGACGAGGTCGTGGAGTTCCAACAGGTTGATGATAACATCGACATACTTCAGCTTCTCCTGCCTCGGAGTATCGCGGGGCTGCCGAAGCAGAGGCGAGAATTCAAGGGCCTCCCGAACTGTAGCATAGGGCTCATGAACGTCAAGCTGCTCGCAATAGCCGGTCGACCGCTGGAAAGAAATGGGCAAGGGACGGCCGTCAACCAAAATCGAACCCTCAATTTTCCCCTCGGTTTTCCGTTGGGCCAATACGTCGAGCAATGTCGTCTTTCCAGCCCCCGAGGAGCCCATCAAGGCCGTGAGTGTCCCGGGCTGGACCCAGCCCTGCACGTTCTCCAAGAGCACCCTTGGGCCCGATGGCGTCTGAACCGTGTAGTTGAGGTTTTTCCAAGTGAAGACTGCGGTACTGCGCTCCAACTGATGACCGACAGCATCGGTGACTGTTTCGAGGGACCCGGGGCCCGAACTCGAGCTGTCGTAGGGCTGGTCCGCGGCTCGAGATTCGTCATCCTGCACACGTCTTCGGTGATGCTGTGCCAACTTCTCGCGTGGAATAAGCAAAGAAGCTCCGGACGAGGCAGACTCGCTCCAATAAATGGTTGCAACAACGGTCACGGCGACGTAAAACACCCACCATGCGCAGAGAATGCCAAAGTTCCGCCATACGTTGGAGTGTCGGTAGGTAAGAGACGCGAGGTAATCATCCCCGCTGACAACTGTGGCCCCTGGCTTAGCACCGCCAATGCCGGCACAGGCCTGATGCTCAACGTCTGTGTGACCCTCGCCATGGGGGATCAAGTTGATCTGGGCACAGTTGATAACCTTCAGATGCAGCTCGTTGCCCATCAACGCCTCGAATCCATATGCCAATGGGTTGAGCCAGTACAGCCAGTCGAGCCATGGGCGCATCTGAGTCCTTGTGATCTGTTAGCCTATGTACATGGCCATGGCCCCAATGACGTATCCAGAGATCTTGGATGCGCCGTCAAAGGTCCTAGACGCCGCACCTATGGCTCTGAACATGGCGATTGAGCACAGGTTGTTCATGACAAGGATCAGCCAGTAGGTAAAGAAGGCGCCGGCCGACGGCGTAAGGTTGACCATGAAGTAGACGATCAAGGACCACGCCGTGATCTGGATGAGGACGATGGGAATATCGGCAGAAATCTGAGACGCACAGGTCGCCGCTGGGTGAAAGAACGCGAAGCTTCTGTGCTTGAGAATGACGGGACGGCCGGTAAAGGAGTCGACCACCTCGGACATGGCACCGAGGCTGAAGTAGAGAAGAGACCAGAATAGAACGCCGCCCTTGAGAAACAGTCCGGTGCTGTCGTCTGGCGCATTGTAGTACAGTGACCCAGCCACCAAAGCCTGGATTAGGGACGCCCCCTGCTTCATCAGAAATGTCGCAAAATCGCCGCCAATGATCTGGTACTGACGGACAATGCATGTCCACACCTGAGAGGCGAAGCTGACATTGTGCTGACTCTGTGCGGAATGTCGTTCATGGTCAATGGACGCTTCGAAGTCTCTTGTGCGGCTCTGTGCAAGCTGGCTGTCGGGGTATTGGTATCGATCCGCCATGCTGGCGTAAATGGGAGAATGGCGGTATCGTTGGTATATGTCATCCGCATTCCGGGGAAACTTCATCTCGTAGCCTGGCCGGATCTGTTGTTCTGTAGGGACAGTGACGCCAGTCAGGAAGTCAGCGACATTGGCACCATCATGGCAGATGAAGCCCAGTTCCTCCATAAAGCCCCGGGCCTCCTCCCTGGGGCCGTAGTAGATCTGGGCTCCTTGATCCAGTACTAGAACCTGGTCGAACAGGTTGTAGATGTCATTGCTGGCCTGGTATAGCGTCGCGATTGTCGAAAGGCCGCGAACATCCGTCATGGCGCGTATCGCCTTGGCCCACTCCAATGTGTTGCTGGCATCGAGCCCACGGGTGCTGTTGTCCCAGCAAAAGACAGATGCCCGAGATGCCAGACACTCCAGGACCGAGACACGCTTTCTCTCGCCCCCTGAGACACCACGAATATACTCGTTTCCAACCTTGGTCCCAGCCGTGTGAGAAATGCCGAGTGAGTCCAGAAGAAACTCCTTGGCCTCGTCGGAGTGAGTATTCCTTGTCTGAACCGGCGTCGTGATGGGAAGGCACCTTCAACTCGGTGGCAAAGTCCATGGTCTGGCCGACGGTAAGAGATGGGAAGAAGATGTCCTCCTCAGTATTCATGATGATCTGGCCACGATACGCCTCGGCTTCCTTGTGGGTCATGCTGCCGAAGAAGACATTTCCCTCAATCTCGGGAAAGCCTGCGCGGCGGTTCGAAACCATCTGAAGGAGCGTCGAACACCCCGAACCCGGGCGACCCAGCACAAGGAGCATTTCCCCTGGCTTGACGCAGCCGTGGCTGTGGTGAAGGATGGTCTGCTGAGGCGGACGGTGGCGCATTCGGCGTATGCGAGATACGAGATCAAATTGGGAAAGGCAGTTCTCGTGAATGGCAGCCTCTGTGTCTGGGACTCGAACCGTCAAGTCGCTCCAGGTCACCCCCAGCTCACGTTTCTTGAACCCGGCTGCGTGTTCCCGTTGTTGAAACTCTTCGAGTTTGCCCATGAGTCGCCAGTCATGGGCCTTGCTCGTTGTCGGCGTCTTCTCCATGGTCGGCATCACCACGGGGGTAATATCTTTAGAGGTCTTCAGTTCCGACCGTGTGAAGGTGAACAACGAAGTGTTGAGACCGTCTAAAAGAGATGAATGAAATTAATGGTATGGCTCAAGTGATAGCTTGCATATCCATGAAAGAAATTTGTATTTTAAAAGATGGAAAGAATGATCGGGCAATGAACCTGTTCTCATTCTCTCCTGTTCTTTCTTTTACGTGCTTGAACCTGGCGGTACTTATAACTTGGCTGTTAAAATCCGAGGTTCCTCCATCTTAGTATTTCCCGATGCTAGATTAAGGTCAACGAGTTGAAGATCCGAAGCACCCAATGGACGTACGCCGCAAGCTTCATGGTGGAGACTTGTCCCCCTGGTCGAAATCTCGGCACTTTACTGTGCCTTGATAAAATCCGATTTCCCGTAATCCGCAAGTACCCACTGTTCAACTTCAGATGCTCTGATACGATTCGCAGTTCTCGGGGCTGTCATCACTCTCTACGGAAGGCTATAGGGACTAATATACTAAAATTATTTTTTAAGCACTTTTTCTTACTATATTAACCCTAACTATATACTATAAGTCCTTTTAGTAATATATAATCTTATATATTATATTAAGGTAAAATACTTTATAATAAGAAAGGAATTATTAAGCTTTAATACTATAGGATTTAAGTATAATTATAAATAATTATATATAATTATATTCTATATTCTATATTATTTTTATTATAAATATATTTTTATTTATTTTAATATTATTC